>PVIC010007914.1:0-49595 GCA_004025085.1 Thryonomys swinderianus | reverse complement strand
ATTATATGTGGTAACCGGGGATCGAACTCAGGTCCTTATGCTTGCGAGGCAGGCGCCGGAACCACTGAGCTAACCCTCCGGCCCCGACAAACGGATTCTTTATGACAGAAAAAGTCACATTTTTTTCTTTCTTACATAGTTTCTAAAACAAGACACGGAAGGTTATTAAATGAGAGTCCTGTCCAAGTTCTGATGTCCTCAACAAAGAATTAAGCAGGTCCCAAGGGAGCCAACGACCGGACTTACTGGAAATTGAAAGCATCCGGCCAGTGGGAGGAGCTCACCCAGGGGACTTGGTGCTGACGTGGGTCAGGGGCTGGGCTGACTCATGCCACTGAGCTGTTTGGTTCACAGCAACCTCTACCAGTGGTTAGAGATGTTCAAAGGCACAGGGGTCAAAGCTGCTTAGTCAGTAATGTGATAACTGGACAAGGGCTGCAGACCACTGTACCCTTCGCCAGGGACCTGTTGCTTACAAACTAAGCTCCCTGGCTACTTTCTCCCTTTGTATTTAGGGCTAATGTTTAATCAGTCCTGGGCTAAGATTTAATTGGGAAGGTGGATTCAGCTCAGAGAGTGGGCTCCATGGTTCTTCATTCATTCATTTATTTTTTTCTCCCTTCTTTTCTAGCCTCAAAAGTAGGAGGGAGACTATTAGAGACGAAAAAGGAAGAGAAAAGGAGAAAGGAGATGTAAGGGAGGGAAGTGGGAAGAATGGATATGCTCCAAATGTTATATGCATGTATGAAAATGTCAGTGTAACTTAATATTTGTAAAATTAATATCCACTACTGCTAGGCATGGTGGCACATGTCTGTCATACCAGCACGTAGGAGGCTGTGGCATGAGGATTGCCACAAATTCCAGGACATCCTGGGCTTCATAGTGAGTTGAAGGCCAGCCTGAATTACATAGCTACATACTGTCTCAAAGAAACAAAAATGCCAGGCGTGGTGGCTCACATTGAGATCCCAGCATTCTGGAGGCAAAGGCAGGAGAACTGCTGAGTTCGAAGCTTGCCTGGGCTACATAGTGAGCTCAGGGCCAGCCTGGACTACAAAGCGAGACCCTGTCTCAAAAAAAAAAAAAAAGTGAGACTTTGAAAACACAAGAAGAAATCAAGGGGAAAATATTTACATAAGCCAAAAACGAAGACACTCTTGGAAGAATATAAATTCCAGAAACCACAAGGTCTATAACTATGACCATAAAATTTTGTTTTAATAATTATGCATAACAAAAATGAAGTAAACTAAATGGTAGAGCAATTCCCTAGATACACAAAGCCCTTGGCTCTGTGCCCAACACTGCAAAACCAACAGACAAAATACTCCCCAAAATTGAGGAAAGCAAAGTGAAAAACAAATGGCAAACAAAGCAAGAAAATTGAGCTTCCTATGACAAATAATGATAACCTCTATGATATAATGACATCTCCATTATGATTATTATTATTATTTGAGACAGGGTCTCACTTTGTAGTCCAGGCTGGACAGGAGTTCATTATGTAGCCCAGGCAAGCCTTGAGCTCAGCAATCCTCCTGCCTCTACCTCCCTAGTGCTGGGATCTCAGTGTGAGCCACCACACCTGGCACTGTGGTACTGATTGCTGGTGGGCGTGAGTCACCACACCTGGTATTGCTGTATGTGGTTACTGGGGATCGAACCAGGGACCTTGCACTTGCTAGGCAGGCACTGGAACCACCGAGCTAAATCTCCAGCCCAACATCTCCATTATTTAACTCCTTCCCCCCAGAAAAAGAAAAGAAAAATGGGCAAAGGACATGGAATTCATTGGAAATAAATAAAATTGGCTTTTACACCTATGAAAACAGGTCCCACCCGGGTTCTGGTGTCCTGAGCAAAGAATTAGACTTAGTGGAAATTGAAAGCATCAGGCCAGTGGGAGCAGCTCACGCAGGGGACCTGGCAATATAAAACAGAAATAGAAGTTGCTCCGAGTAGCATTCACTGACACATAAGCAGCTCTCGCGAGCCCGGGATTCCCTGTGCACTGCTAGAGGGAATAGAAGCGGTTTCCACTCTGACCTTGGTGGTGCACACCTGTAATCCCAGCACTGTGGCAGAGGATCCTGAGTTTGAAGGCACCCTCAGCTAAATAGTGAGTTCAAGGCCACCCTGGAATCCATAATGAGACTGTCTGAAAAATCAAAACAGGGAACAAAATATTGTTCCACCTATGTGGATGAAATCTGGCAAATTCTATTCAAGTTACAAGTGGATATACTTGGGAGCCCTGGCTGACCTTGAACTCCAGATCTTCCTGCCTCATCCTACCATGTACTATAATTACAGGTGCGCACGCCCATCCCCAGCTTTTATGTTATCTTTTGGCCTAGCAGCTGCCATGCAGGGATGTATTTGACACACAAGCATGTGTGCAAAATTGCTTCTGTACAAGTGACACACTGCAACATTTGTTTGGACTTCATAGTGAGTTTGAGGCCAGTCTGAACTGCATAGCAAGACCCTATCTTAAAAAAAAAAAACAAACAGGAAATAAAACAAGAACAAAAAACTGGGGAAGAGGTGTGGGGAAGAATTTGCATGTATAGATAAGTATCTGCTTGGATGCTTGCTGTAACAAATTACTACAGATTTAGTGGCTCAAAACAGAAGAAATTTATTCTCTGTCACTTCTTCAGGCAGAAGCCTGAGTGAGTTTCACAGGGAGTAGCCCAGGTAGCCTCAGGGTCTGGATCCCCCTGTATCTGTCAGGCTCTAGCATGAATTTCTTTGCTTGTCAAACTGCATTCCTCAGCTCTTGGCCTCTTCTCCACTTCCCAAGCCAGCGGCAAAACATGTTCAAGTCTGTCTCTGCCTCAGTGGTCAGTTAGCTTTCTGTGGCCAAATCTCAGGGAGTCCCTTATCAGGACCCGTGCATCAGCACCTAGACCCACCTCGATATCCCAGGATCACCTCTACTTCTGCATGTCATTGCGTCTGGAAAGCCCCTGTGCCCTATGAGCCAACATCCACAGGCTCCAGTCATCTTCGGGAAGCCGATCATGCTACTGAATAAAATCTATGGACGGCCCTCCATTTGAATTGAGCTCCTGCACTAGGCCCATCAGACAAAACCAAATAACCTGGCCTACCAAGAAATCAGGCGCAAGATGAGAGCCAAATCCCAAGCAGGCCAGTTCGGGCCTGCAGGGTGAGGAGCACTCCTTTGTCTCAACCCTAACAAAGAAAGTTACTAGAAGGAAGCATATGTTAACTAATATACTTTTTTTTTATTTGCTGTTTCCTTGTTCATGTTCATGCTGGTTTATAAATATCAACTGAAAGGTATGGTGGCACATGCCTGTAATGCCAGCATTTGAGAGGCTGAGGCAGGCAGATCATTGTAAGTTTGAAACCAGCTTGGGCTGCGTAGTGGGTTCAGGCTGAACTACATAGTGAGACCCTCTCTCACAAAAACAAAAACAAAAACAAATGGGCAAACAAAATCAACTGACCACAATGGCAGTCTCACTCAGTTGAACTTGTATTTATTTATTCATTCATTCATGCATTTAGTTTTTTTTTTTCTTTTTGGAGAGAGGGTCTTGCTTTGTAGTTCAGGCTGGCTCTGAGCTCACTATGTAGTCCAGGCAAGCCTCAAACTCAGCAATCCTCCTGTCTCTGCCTCCCGAGTGCTGGGATTACAGGCGTGAGCCACCACTCCTGGCACTGTGGTATGTGGTATTGATTGCTGGTGGGCATGAATCTCCACGCCCAGCATTGTATGTGGTTACTAGGGATCGAACTCAGGACCTTGCGCTTGCGAGGCAGGCGCCAGAACCAGAGCTAACCCTCCTGCCCTGCATTTAGTTTTTTGAGACAGGGTCTTGCTGTGTAGTTCAGGTTGGCTTTGAACTCACTATACTGCCCAAGGTGAACTTGAACTCATGGTGATCTTCCTGCCTTAGCCTCTTGAGTGCTGTGATAACAAGTGTGCACCAACACATTTACTATATTTAAAAATACATATTCTTTTCCTTTCTGGCCTGAACACTGCTGCCAGTTTGAAAAGAGTTTGACTTTTTTTATAAGTACTTTGGTTATTTTTTGCCTGAGTATCTAAAAAATTGAAGTCTAGGGCCAGGGATTTAGTTCAGTGGTTCCAGAGCCTACCTCGCAAGCACAAGGCCACAAATTTGACCCCTGGTAAATACATACAACAATGCCTGGTGTGGGGCTCATGCCCACCAGCCATCAATACCACATACCACAGTGCCGGGCGTGGTGGTTCACACCTGTCATCCCAGCACTCGGGAGGCAAAGACAAGAGGATTGCTGAATTCAAGGCTTGCCTGGGCTACATAGTGAGCTTAGGGCCAGCCTGAACTACAAAGCGAGACCCTGTCTCAAAATAAATACATACACACATACGAATTGAAGTCTAGTAACTTCATTAAAATAAATTTATTTTTGGTGATTCTGGGTCAGTTTCTTTAGATATTTATGTTCTTTTTTGCCTGTGTGATATTGGGGATCAAACTCAGGACCTTGTGCTTGCTAGGCCAGTGTGGATCCCTTGAGCTACATCCCTGCCTCCTTCTGTGTTCTTTTAGTATGTAAGTTTCACAAGTTTGTTTTGCATTTCACTTGAAGGCTTTATTGAATTATTGTTTTGTTTTGTTTTAATAGGGTTAACTGTGTCTTAGTTGCTTTCCTCTCATTGCTGAGACAAAATACCCAACACCCAGAGGTAGTCAGGAAAGGTTTATGTGGCTACAGTCTGTAGAGGTTTTGGTCCATAGTTGGCTGGGCCCAAGGCGACATGACATGGGAGAGGGCGACAGTTCACGTGGACAGAAAGTAGCGCAAATAACAAGGGACCTTAACAGCATCTTCCTGCCCCTTATATTTTAACCAGGCTAGTCAAGGTGGGCAGCACTCACACCCTGATTCTAGTAACATTGCTACATGAATCACTTCCAGCATCACACACTTTAGATTCAGCCACTTCTGAAAAAGCACCACCCAAGACTACATGAGGTTTTAGAGGGATAGCTAAACACAAGCCGTAACAACTATTTTTTGTTTGTTTGACACAGGGTCTCGCTTTGTAGTTCAGGCTGGCCCTGAGCTCGCTATGTAGCCCAGGCAAACCTCAAACTCAGCAATCCTCCTGCCTCTGCCTCCTGAGTGCTGGGATGACAGGTGTGAGCCACCACGCCTGGCACTGTGGTTGCTGGTGGGTGTGAGTCACCACACCCGGTATTGTATGTGGTTACCAGATGGAACCAGGGACTTTGTGCTTGCTAGGGCAGGCGCAGGAACCACTGAGCTAAACCTCCGGTCCAGCCCCCTCTTACTTTTGAGATAGGATCTCCCGATTCTCCTCGCTTCTTTCCCGAGAGCTGGGATCGCAGCTGTGCACTACTGTGCCCACTACATTTGGCATTTTGTTACTGGGCTCGGGTTCTGGGAACTCTTAGCACTTCTTTCTAGTTTCTTCTTGTCCTGAACAAAGAATTGGGCAAAACAAATGCAAAAGGTAGCAAGGTTTCATGTTTCTTAAAGGTGGAAAAAAGAAATTTGCTCTGGGGCCTGGATTTCGCTCAGTGGTTCTGGTGCCTGCCTAGCGAGCACAAGGACCCAAATTCGATCCCTGGTAAAAACATAACACAATGGCGGGTGTGGTGACTCAAACCCACCAGCAATCAGTACCACATACCACAGTGTTGGTCGTGGTGGCTCATGCCTGTCATTCCAGCACTCAGGAGGCAGAGGCAGGAGGACTGCTGAGTTTGACGTTTGCCTGGACTACAAAGTGAGCTCAGGGCCAGCCTGAACTACAAAGCGAGACTCTGTCTCAAAAAAAAAAAATGCCTTCTAGAACTGAATATACTGGCATGTATCTGTTGTCTGAGCTCCATACGAGGCTGAGGCAGAAGAATCAGTTGAGCCTAGGAGTTCTAGGCCAGCGTGGGCAACACAGTGGGGCTACGTTGGAAAGAAAACGAGAATTTTCCCTTGTTCATCTTTCAGTTAAGGCATTACCTGCTATATTTATTGAGTGTTGAGTTCCTTCCATTTTACTTTTACTATTTAGATGGCTATTTCCAATGTTTCATATGTTCTAATGCTTATAATATTTTAGTGTGTCTTAGTCTTTGAAATATCATTTTCTTAATTTTTTAGCTTGTGATATATTTAGCTTATCATTCATTGAGGTCATCATTTCATTTATTTTTGTTTATACTTTCTGACATGGCTTTCTTGTCCGAATGTTATTTAGTCTCTTTCTTTTTCTTTGGGCGTTTTGTGTGTTTAATAAGGCAACTAAGCCCAGTGCTTCCTGAATGCTAGGTGATTGCTCTACCACTGACCTGTATTGCTGGTCCTTTTTATTTAGATTCAAAGTTTCACTAAGTTGCCCAGACTGGGCTGGAATTTGTGATCCTCCTGCCTCTGCCTTCTAAATAGCTGGGACTGTAGAAGGGCACCAGCATGTTTTTGGCTTTTTTGAGACAGGGTCTTGCTATGTATCCCAGGGTGGCCTTAAACTTGAGGTGATGCCTCTGCTTTTCTTTCCCAACTGCTGAGGTTACTACCATGCACCACCATGCCTAGCACCAGTGTGCTTTTAAATCTTAATTTTTAAAGGAGGGAGTTGTCTTTGCCTGTGGGTACTTTTGTTTTGGTTTGTTCTGTGTGTGTGGTGGGAGCCGACCCAGGCCCTTAGGTGGCAGCTAACTCTGTCACTAACCTCTACCGTCTCTGTGTCCTGGCAGTTCTGTAGAGCAGGCTCGTCCATCAAAAGTAGTCCAGGTCTGGTGGGCGTGGTGGCTCACGCCTGTCATCCCAGCACTCGGGAGGTGAGGCAGGAGGATTGCCAAGTTCGAGGCTTGCCTGGGCTACTTAGTGAGCTCAGGGCCAGCCTGAACTACAGAGCAAGACCCTGTCTCAAAAAAAAAAAAGTAGTCCAGGTCCTTCTTGCCTCCAACAAGGCAAGTCAAAAATGGTGCCAGAAGTTTATTTGAAAAATGCAGTTTGAATGAGTACACAAAAAACCAGCCCTGTAGAGGAAGCTGGGCAGGACAAAAAAGAAAAAATACCCAAAATAAATGTACCCGCCTTGTCTTAGAAAAGCACAAGGTAGATGGTGCAAGCTCACCACACGGGCTTTCTGAGAAGCCCGCTCTTATTTTATAACGCCCATATCTTGTGAATGTAATTTTTGGTCTTCTTGCCTCAGCCTCCTAGACCTCTGGGATTACAAGTCACCACACCTGGCGATTGGAAGTAAGTTTTATATTTCTATTTTAATTTTTTTACAAATAAAATGTATTACTTTTCTTTTCTTTTTTTTTTTTTTTTGAGACAATGTCTTGCTTTGTAGTTCAGGCTGGCCCTGAGCTCACTATGTAGCCCAGGCAAGCCTCGAACTCAGCAATCCTCCTGTCTCTGCCTCCTGAGTGCTGGGATTACAGGCGTGAGCCACCAAACCTGGCACTGTGGTATGTGGTATTGATTGCTAGTGGGTGTGAGTCACCACGCCCAGCATTGTATGTGGTTATGAGGGATTGAACTCAGGTTCTTGCGCTTGCGAGGCAGGCGCTGGAACCACTGAACTAAATCTCCGGCCCTGTATTACTTTTCTTATAAAATTGCAAAAAATATATATATATTTTTGAGACAGAGTCTCACTTTGTAGTTCAGGCTGGCCCCGAGCTCACTATGTAGCCCAGGCAAGCCTGGAACTCAGCAATCCTCCTGTCTCTGCCTTCCGAGTGCTGGGATGAGAGGCGTGAGCCACCATGCCCGGCACTGTGCTATGTGGTATTGATTGCTGGTGGGCGTGAGTCACCACGCCCAGTTTGTATGTGGTTACTGGAATTGAACTCAGGATCTTGCACTTGTGAGGCTGGTGCCAGAACCACTGATCTAAATCTCCGGCCCCGCAAAAAAGATTTTTAAAAACTTTCCAACCTCTTCTTTACCTCGTCATTTGGCAGGTCTTGTCAGATTCATTTCTACACGTTCCTCACTTAGTCCAATACCTGGCTGAGGCTGACACTCAATAAATGTGCAGGAGCGAAAGGACCCTGGCCAGGTATAAATAGGGATCCTGGTCCTATTTCAAGCAAATCCAAACAGTGCAATTGTTTTCTGTCCTTAATTTGTTAATAAAGCTTCAGCACACTGCCACTAGAAGACATAGATGCTGTTTTTCAATGCTGTCACATTCCACCAAGTCAAGGGCTTCCAGTATACTTTACCCGGGCTACACAAACCTTGGCAGCAAGTTTCAAATCCAACCATTACTCGAAGGGTTCCGCTACTTGACCTACGCGCTCGAGCTTCGCGCATGCACCCTACTGCCCAGCTTCCAGACTCAGTCTTCTTTAGGCCAGCAAGTCATTTTGCCTGGAGGCGGAAACAAGTAGGAGGGGCCACAGTAGACACGCCCCGGAAGTAGGCGGGGCGCCGCGCGCCCCTAAAATCGTTCAGCCGCCTTCCAGGCGGCTTCTGGCTGAGGCCGGTCCTGGCTTTGTAGCTCGCTCAAGATGGCGGCGCAGCCACCCAGCGGGATCCGCCTCAGCGCGGTGAGCAGCCGAGGGGTGGAGCAGGCCAGGTCCCCGGAGGGCGGGCGGGCAGGCGAACCAGCGAGGGGGGGGGGCCGGCTGTGGGCGGTGGCGACTGCGGCTCGGCGCGGCGGCCGGGGCTGCGACGGGGCCGGAGAGCGGGCGGCCATCTCGCGGCCGCCGGCGGGACGTTTGGAGGCGGCGGGCCGCGCCGGTCCCCGGCCTCGGCACAGGGTTCCGCATCGACCTCGGAATTTCTTCCTCGCAGCTGTCGTAGGGGGCCGAGGCCTCCGCGGCGACTAACCCGGTCCTCTGGCGCGGGGCCTTGGCCTTGCCTCGTCGCCGAGGACCGACCGGGGCGAGCCGAGAGGGGTGAGGCTTTAAAAGCGCCCTCAGTCTCTGTCGCGTCTCTCGCCATGGCAGTGCCTTGAAAGCGCCTTCAGTCTGCCGCGTCCCTAGCGGTGGCAGCGCCCTTAGAAGCGCTTTCAGTCTCTGCCGCGTCTCTCGTCGTGGCAGCGTCGGGTCCCAGGTCCCCAGCCCTCCGCCTCGCACAGCGCGTCCGTTGCGAGCACTCGGAGCGCCTTCCAGCGGCCTCTGTCGCTTCGGTGGAGAGGAGTGGTCACACCATAGGTTTTAGGATTTCAGGTACTCAAAATAATGGGCGTGGCGCCCTCACCTGGTTTCGTTTATCTTGAAAAGTTTGAGTGACCGCTGGCGCTGTAGATACTCTGATGCAAAAACTAACTGGTGCTTAAATTCCCTTTGTTGGGCCACTTCGTTCCTTCAGTTAGCCAGGAGTCGTCTCCAGCCACTGGCAGCGTTGCACTTTAGCATCTTTTTTTTTTTTTTGAGACAGGGTCTCGCTTTGTAGTTCAGGCTGGCTCTGAGCTCACTATGGAGCCCAGGCAAACCTCCATCCAACTCAGCAGTCCTCCTGTCTCTGCCTCCCGAGTGCTGGGATGACAGGCGTGAGCCACCACGCCCGGCATTGTGGTATGTGGTGTTGATTGTTGGTGGGCGTGAGTCTCCACGCCCAGCATTGTATGTGGTTACCGGGGATCGAACTCAGGACCTTGGGCTTGCGAGGCAGGTGCCGGAACCACTGAGGTAACCCTCCGGCCCCTTTAGCATCTTTTTTAACCTAAGGTGCGTGTGTGAAGTAAAATATCTGATTTTACTTCAATTGCCTTTATTAGAGAAGGGGAGCTTTTTTTTCCCATTTATAATTTTTGTTGGTTTTGTATTGCCTATTCATGCTACTTGCCCATTTTTCTTTTGTTTCCCTTTCAATTGATGAGAGTTATTTACATACTTCGGGTGAAAGTCCTTTGGTTACATAACTGACTTACTGAATGAGATGGTCTTAAGTGGAATATGGAGAGCAACTTTATTCTTCTTACCACTGGCTGTAAACGCTGTGGATTATTGTTCCTCTCGCTTGCATGAAACTTTTTACAGTTTCCAGTTGGCCTCAGAAATTACAAAGTTGAGACACATGGAATTTGTCCTTTGGGCGTGAGAATGTTTTAGAGGCAGTGCTTCACTGAAACCTGAGGCTCCTGGTTTAATTCTCAGCACAAAAATTTTTAAAGCTGGGTTCTGAAGTGCATTTGTTTTGAATGATTCTGCACTTTGGTTCTCTTTTCCATTCTCCGCCTCCTCCCGTGTTTCTGGCTGTGGCTCTTCAAGGTGGAAGTGAGGAAGCTAACAGAAAGATCAGTGTTAGGGCCGGGGATTTAGCTCAAGTGTTTCTGCACCTGCCTGGCAAGCGCAAGGGCTTGAGTTCCATCCCAGGCACAACAACAACAAAAGAGGAAGATTAAAAGTCTTCAAGCTTCTTGTATTTCCGGCTGGGGGAGAGCTTGCATGGCATGGGTGTGGCCTGGGTTCCATCCTCAGCACTGCAAAAACAAAACCAAAAACCACTGTAGAGAGGTGTGAGCTGGCTCTCTGGAAGCAGGAGCTTTTTTCTGCTGGCCTTCTGGGCTGTTTGGCACCTTATTGAATGGAGGACCCTCCTGTGTGCAGCTTCTGCCCAGATGCTCACCTGTCTGCTTTTGCTTTAGGACAAGAGTTGGCATACTGCAGTTTATGGGCCCAGTCCAGTCAGGCATCTCTTTCTGTATGGCCTGTGAGGTGAATATGATTTATTCATTTGTCAGTGGTTCGGGTAAAAGGAATATTTCATGGAATAAGAAAATTGTATGGAGTCAGGGTGGTGACACACAACACTTGTCATCCCAGCATTCTGGAGGCTGAGACAGGAGGATCACTGCAAGTTCAAGGCCCGCATGGGTTAGCTCCATAGTGAGTTCAAGGCCAGCGTGAATTGTGTAGCACAATCCTGTCTCTCAAAACCAAAAAAAAGTTACATGAAATACAGAATTTCATAGAATTTTATTGGAACACATCCAAGTGCATTCATTTGCCTATATAGCAGCTCTCAAATGCTTGGATTAAAAATTAAATGAGTGAATGCCGGACATGGTGGCTCACCCTGTAATCCCAGCACTCAGGAGGCAGAGACAGGAGGATTGCTGAGCTCGCGGCGGCTTGCCTGGGCACCATAGAGAGCTCAGGGCCAGCCTTAACTACAATGCAAGACCCTGTCTCAAAAAGCAAAAAAAAAAAAAAAAAAAAATTAAATGAGTATTTGCATTTTTTATTGGTATGTTATTTTTTATTGGTCTATACATTTTATTGGCATATTATGTATACATATCACAATTACACTCCACACTGAACATTTGTATCAGTATATGACACAATTTTCATTTTTCTCCCTCCCCTCCCCACCTTAGAGTATTTGCATTTGTCAAAAACCATAGAATTTAGGGCTCAAAGGGTGGGATCGAATGTATGAAACTTCAATTAGGACACTTTTTTCTCCCTGTACCAGGATCAAACTTGGGCCCTTGTGCCTCCAAGATAGGCGTGGTACCACCTGAGCTAAATCCTTGGCCCCTTATATACAAATTTTAATAAGTTATTAGGAGATCTTGAGATCCTAGGATGGAATGCAGACTGTTAAAAACTGTTCTTAAATTTTTGCTTTTTTCTCCCCTATATTTTTAAGTAAAATGCTTATCATTCCTCCTTTTTTTTGAGACAGGGTCTCATTTCGTAGTTCAGGCTGGCCTTGAACTATATGTAGCCTGGACCTCAGACTCAGCCATTATTCTGCATCAGTCTCCAGAGTGCTTGGATTACAAGTGTGTACCATCACACTTGTAATGGCAATGCCATTTTCGTGGTTGAATTTTTTTTCTAGAAGTCCTATTGTGCGTTTAGAGCTATATGAAGATACGCTTTGTTCCCCTTTTGGTTGAATTGTTTAGTGGATGCTTCTTTTTTTTTTTTACAGGGTCTTGCTTTGTAGTTCAGGCTAGCCCTGAGCTCACTATGTAGCCCTGGCAAGCCTCAAACGCAGCAATCCTCTTGCTTCTGCCTCCCCAGTGCTGGGAGTACAGGCATGAGTCACCATGCCTGGCATTGTGGTATATGGTACTGATTGTTGGTGGGCATGAGTACCATGCCTGGTATTCTAAGTGGTTACTGGGGACTGAACCAAGGACCTTGCACTTGCTAGGCAGGTGCAGAAACCACTGAGCTAAATCTCTGGGCCCTTATTCTTTATTTTAAAATGTGGCAACTAAGACACTATGATTATGTTTTCTATGATTATGTTTTCTATCTAGCTTATTTTACTTGATCTAAGTAATTGATTTATATTTTGTTTGCTTAGTTTTCTCTGTACTGATCACTAGATACACAGTCCAAATTTTCAGAAAAGCTGGAAAATCTTTTCCAGATGTGTCTACACACACCTAGTATTTTGTCATTTGGCAGTCACTGGGTTGGTTGTGACTTGGGGGCTTACCTTTAACGTTTTCTAGAACTTTTTTTTTCTTTTTAATTGGTACATTATATATACACATCCCAAATACACTCCACATTGAGAATTTGTACCAGTATATGACACAACTTAGTTCTCATTTTTCTCCTTTCTCTACCTACCCTACCACCCCCAGCCCCTATATACAAAAGCTTTATTTTCTTTTTTTACCATCAGTTTTTTCTTTCCCCTCATTATTTACCCCAAACCCATTTCCCTTTGAATATTTACTATTTCACAGTATCGATCATGCATTCTAGAACACATTTACAATTTCAGTTTCTCATACCAGAGAAAAGATACAATATTTACAAATCTGTGATCTGTTTATTTCACTTAGGAGTATGTCCTGAAGGTACGTCCATTTGAGTATAAATGACTCAGTCTCATCATAGAACTTTTAAAAACCCCCTCTCTTGTCTCCCTGCTTTGATATTCTTTGTTTTTGAATTTCGTTCCTCATTTGCTCAGTGAGGGTGACCAGACTCTGGAGCCTGTCCTCCTTGCTAGTCCTAAATGATAGAAAACTAGAGGGGGCTAGACACTTACCTGTTTTGTATTTCAGTATCTCATCTGAATGGTGGACCTAACAGTGTAGCTTGTCTCAAAGGATTGTTTTTTAAAAATTAAATACTTAGGTGCTCAGTAATATTTGCTGTTTTTATGTTTGTGTTGGTGGATCACACTCCCTTCATAAATCAGGCTTAGTTTCCTGAGAAAAGGATAGATGGGACAAAGAAAATTTACGGTATTTCTTGAAAATATGTTCATGTTAACTTCGTTCTTTCTTGACATGTAGTTTGGTTTGGATTTTAGATTAGAAATTATTTTTGTCAGTACTTTAAAGACATGCTTTTTGATAGAATGTATATGTTACATTGGGTACTTAGCTTGGAAATTTAAGTCCTTAAGATTTGGAGTGTATTTAGCAAGATTTTGTATATACATTTTTAGTATTGTATACTATAGTATATAACTGCAGTCTGATGTTCATTAGGTATCTGGACTTATTTCTCCTGTATAAAAGCAATTATATAACCTTTGACCTACATATAAGACATTTAATTGTGTGTAAAAACTACATTTTTACTAATCTCACTTTTTTTTTTTTTTTTTTTGAGACAGGGTCTCGCTTTGTAGTTCAGGCTGGCTCTGAGCTCACTATGTAGCCCAGGCAAGCCTCGAACTCAGCAATCCTCCTGCCTCTGTCTCCCGAGTGCTGGGATTACAGGCGTGAGCCACCATGCACTTTTGTTTTTGCTGTCACAATTTACATCATTTTATATTGTAGACCTCTTTTTTTTTTTTTTTTTTTTTTTCTGAGACAGGGTCTCACTTTGTAGTTCATGCTGGCCCTGAGCTCACTATGTAGCCCAGGCAAGCCTTGAACTCAGCAATCCTCCTGCCTCTTCCTCCCTAGTGTTGGGATTATAGGTGTGAGCTGCCATGCCTGGTATACTGTATACCTCTTAAGGAAATATTGTAACTTTTTAAAATCTGGAAAATATTTTACAAATTTCTTCTTTATTTGTTCTCTTATTTTCTGTTTCTCATTATATATTTTAGAGGTATCTTTCCACTTGAGCTACCTTTTATTGTTATATTTTAAATTGTTAAGACCCTCAACTTTTTTTTTTTCTTTTTGTGTGGAACCTAGTATTGAACTCAGGACCTTGCATTTGCCAGGCAGGTGTGGTACCACTGAGCTAAACCCTAAGACCCTGAAACCTGACTTTTAAAAATCACCCTGTAAAGAATATTTGTTCCTAGGAGGATTGCTGAGTTCGAGGCTTGCCTGAGCTACGTAGTGAGCTCAGGGACAGCCTGAACAACAAAGCGAGACCCTGTCTCAAAAAAAAAATAAAAATAAGTAATTGCGGACTTGGTGGCTCAAGCCTGTAACCCCAGCACTTGGGAGGCAGAGGCAGGACTGCCGAGTTCGAGGCTTGCCTGAGCTACATAGTGAGCTCAGGGCTAGCCTGAACTAAAAAGCGAGACCCTGTCTCAAAAAAAAAAAAAAAGAATATTTCTTCCTATTGCTGGACATTGTTTGGTTTCGAGGTTTTCTTTTCTTCACTTGCATTGTTGCTGTTGTATTTTTTTCCCTGTGTATTTTTGGTTTCCATTTAGGTACTCTGAAATGTCTAGATATAGTTTCTGCTCACTTCCAAATGAGAGGTCAGCTATGGACTAGAAGAGACTCTTGTCTGAGCAGAGCTGGCCTCTGGTGGGTTTGCTGTTGAGTGATGAAAAGGAAGGAGCCTTTGTGCTGCCAGTGACCTGTAAAGGAGAAGGTTTGGCCATAAAATAGAATACTTTCAAATAAATGAAAACATTTTAAAGTAACTTATAAAAATGAGAACAAAAATAAGATGCTATCCAGAAAGGCCAACCCAAGTTGTAAAAGAAGCAAATGGAACTTCTAGAAATCAGTTCCTAGAGAGGAATTCTACATTTTGACCCCTCCTGTGCTGGCTACCAGCTCTTTGGAAGCTTGGTATGGAAAAGAAGGTAGGAGTGTTAGGTTGTTCTGTTTGCTAACTTGCTACTTCTTAGGTTGTTTATTATTGTGGTAAAATACCATAACAGAAAACTTACTGCTGCCTCATTAATGGAGCTTGAACCTCCAGCCCTCATGCATGCTAAGGCAAGCACTCTACCAAGCTCTAACTCTAAGCTACGTTCTCAACTCTTGTTTTTTATTTTTGAGACAGGTTCTTAGTAAGTTATACAAGCTATCCTGGAACTCCTGTCCTCCTGCCTCAGCCTCCCAGGTAGCTGGGATTACTGGCATTGTCATAGTGCCAGTTTTTCTTTTTTAAGACAGAGTCTTGTATAGCTCAGACTGGGGTTGAATTCAGTATGTAGTTCACACAGGCTTGAACTCACATCAGTCCTTTAGAGTGCTGGAATTATAGCCATTCATCATCATGCCTGGCCACTCTGCAATTCTTTACAAATGACCAGTAAGCATAATTAAATATTCCCTTGAGTTTGTGAGCTTTTATAGCAAATGATCAAATCTGAGGAGGCAGTTATGTGAATCCTCAGTTAATAGTTGATGTGTCAGAAGTGCCAATGACCTGGACTTGAAATTGGTGTCTGAAATGGGGCCTTCTGTAGGACCATGTCTTCATGCAGGTCTGTACTAACTCTGGGTATTTAGTACCAGACAAATTGATGGTTGGACACTACTACGTGGTGTCCTGAGAATTGGAGAGTTAGTGTAGTGAAACAACCCCATGCATTTGATGTTAGAAAGCAGTTTCTGCAATACCACACTTTGTCCATTATGCTAATGATGGACAGTGAAATCTCCCCTTTCAGCTATTGTTATACCCTGTGAGCATGGCACTCAGCCATCTTGGAACCTCTGCTTACAGTTCTGTGGGGTTTGTATCTGAAGTGGAATCACTGGATCATATGGTGGTTCTATTTTAAATTTTGATCTGACACACTATTTTCCGCAGCAGCTGCACCATTTCACATTACAGCAACTGTTGGCCTAAATGAGTGTGCGTGACTCTTCTTCACTTGGGCTGAACAGGGAATTATGGTGCACAGTATGGTGAATGTGGACACACTGAGGGAAAGAGAAAAAGGTCAGTGCTTAAAAGTCAAATAGAGAGGCTTATTCAACTGTTCTGAAGCAGCTAGCCTTGGCTCTTTGGATCTGTAACAAGCGTGGCCATCAGCCCATCCCCTGACCTGGCTGTGGTGAGCAGATGTCCTCACAGAAGTAGTATTCTGTACAGGGTTGTGGCTGTGTCACAAGTTTTTTGTGATAGTTACCGTTATCTGGCTGTTATTTGTGAAGATCTCTCTTACAGCCTTCTTGGTTTCATTTTGCCAGGGTTTGCCAGGAGTTGGCTCCATCTTGGTACT
This sequence comes from Thryonomys swinderianus, assembly GCA_004025085.1. Lineage (NCBI taxonomy): Eukaryota > Metazoa > Chordata > Mammalia > Rodentia > Thryonomyidae > Thryonomys > Thryonomys swinderianus. Next base: position 33,272 of record PVIC010007914.1, on the reverse strand, counting down.
GAGGACTTGTGTACAACAGAGCACAAGTTTTTTTTTTTTGATAGCCATACTAATGAGTGAGATGGCATCCCATGTGATTATTTGTACTTCTCTAGGAATTAGTGATGTCAAACACCTTTTCCTTAGTGGCTATTTGAATACTTTTTTGGAGAAATATCTATTCAAGTCATTTTAGGGTCATATCTGGATGTCCTCAAAGCCTGTGTTTAGAGGCCAGGCTTATGGAATAATAAGATTGGGTTTGGGGTGGAGAGCTTCTGTAGGCTTGGTGATAAGGAGTTGGGGTGTGGTCAGAAGAGGTGTTTCTCTGGGGGTGTGAGCAGAAGGAAGGTCCCTCCCTTCCTGGTAGACCTTGTTTCTTTGTAAACGTGTGCTGAACTTTGAACTATGAGCCTAGACAGACCTTTAAGTTGTTGGTGTTGAGTATTTTGTCCTGACTACAAGAAAATGACTAAGACAAGTCCTTTGCCCATTTGTTAACCCAGTTTAGTGTTTTAGTTGTTGAATTGTCTGTCTTTTATACATTATGGATGTTAACTTTTTATCAAGTATTTCACTGTAGATATTCCCTTCTGTAAATTGTCTTTTTGATCTGTTGATATGTTCTATGCATAATTTAATATTTTTACGTAGTTTTATGTGTGTGTTGTGTGTATGTATTTATATATTTTTTCCCCCTATATCCAAGAAATCATTCCCAGATCCCAGGAACTTTTCTCCTATGCTTTCTTTGAAAGGTTTTGTAGTTGTTAGTCTTACATTTAGGTCTCTGATTCACTGTGACTTCAGTTTTGTATGTGTTGTGAGGTAATGTCTAGTCTTCCCAGCAGAATTTACTAAAGACTTCCTGTCCCCTGAGAGAGCCTCCATATACATGAGAGCTTTATGTGGGCTGTTGGCTGACTTGCTGTTAACCTACCTCTTTTCAGTTGTCCTGTAATCTAGCTTGTCATCATCAGTTTCTCCAGAGAGCAGACACCCATTATTCTATGGATGTCTTGGTCACTTTTCTCTTGTAGGGACACAATCAATACCTGACCCCCAGAACTTAAAGGAGGAGAGCTTTATTTTGGGTCGCAGAGTTTCAAGGATTCAGTCCACAGTCCATCTGTTCTAAGGCAAGAAGGGCATAGGAAGTGTTGCCTGAAGGAAAGCTGTCCTCCATGGTTGCTGGGGAAAGAAGACCTCTTCCAGGTCTTACCCCCAGGATTGCCTCTTCAGACCAGGCCCTGCCTCCTGGCAGCACATTCAGCTATGTTCAGCTATAAATAAACCAGTGGATTAATTCACTGAGGAGTATAGCACCCCATGAGCTATTTACTTCACCAAACCCCACTTCTGAACACAGGCCTTTTATATCTAAACCATAACAATGTGATTGATTACTAGTACACTTGAGAGGAAGGAAGGTTCTGGGGAATTTTAATTGCTAAGAGTTTCAGTCTATCTTGTTTTCATATAACCTGGCACTCACTGCTTAATTCTGATTGTAAAGCTTTCCTGGGGCTCTGCAGAGGTTCCTGGCTTGTTCTCTTGGGCTTCCCTCCTGTAGGCTTCTGGGCTCTGCAGTTGGTTCTCATTATCTTTGCTTTGTCTGCTATTGCCCATCACTTCTGTAATTTTTTTCTGTTCTATTCATGCCTTTTCTTTTTTCCTTTTGAAGTAGTTTTGGGAAGAAACAAACATACCATGTATTTAGGCTTTAACGTATTGAAAATTTTGTGACTATTTTGCTGATTTTAGAAGTTCTTTTGAGTTTTTTTTTTTTTTTTTTTTTTAAGTTTTTTTTTTTTTTTTTTTTTTTTTTTTTTGAGACAGGGTCTCATTTTGTAGTTCTGGCTGGTCCTGAGTTCACTATGTAGCCCAGGCAAGCCTTGAACTCAGCAATCCTTCTGTCTCTGCCTCCTGAGTGCTGGGATTACAGGCGTGAGCCACCATGCCTAGTGTTGTGCTGTGTGATACTGATTGCTGGTGGGCATGAGTCACCATGCCCAGTATTGTTGTATGTGGGTACCCGGGATTGAACCAGGGACCAGCTGTGCGATTGCTAGGCAGGCGCCAGAACCACTGAGCTAAATCGCTGGCCCTTTATTGATTGTTTAAAAACTTTGTTTAGTTTGTAGTGTTTCATTCCTCTCTCGGTGTGTGTGTGTGTGTGTGTGTGTGTTTTACTGAGTACTGCAGTGGGACCTATGGTCTCTTCACAGTATTTAGTCTTGTGTGCTAGTGTTTCCTCCTTGTGCATTGTTTTCCTTAAAAGTTTGATTTTGGATTGTGTCTGAACGGTAATTACCCAGGGGAATTGTTGGTGTCTAATTGAACTGCAGTGGTTCTGTATATTGTATAGTTATTTTTCCAGTACTGGGGATTGAACTCAGAACCTTTCTCTTGCAAGATAGGCAGGCACAGTGCCCTGAGCTAAATCCCTCCCGTGTTGTATGATTAAATCCTTAAGCCATGTGGAGGTATATTTCTATACATCTTCCCTATCTTTGTGCCTAAAGACCAAAGCAAATGAGCTTCCTAGTAGGTAGATGCCAACTGTGCCACTCCCTTATTAGGCAGAGGGGGAGCAGTTGCTTCAAAGCAACTGCATGATTGTCTTCTGCCATAACACCTATCGCTATCACCATTAAAATCAAAACCTTTCTCTGATTAGCTAAACACTCTCACTTTCATTTCCCAGTGTGGCCCCGTTTGTTTATCTTTGGTTTTTAGTTCCTTCTTTATCTAGGCCCCTTGAGAATTTTGCTTATTTTTATATAAGCTCAGTTTTGCCTTTAAAGAAATAATTACTTTTAAAAAATGTTTATTTTTCTTACATTCAGGTATTCTGAGCAATTAAAGATATTTAAGTTGTGCAATTCTCTTCATCTAATAAAGGGGAACTATTGTTATCCCAAATACATAGGTTAAGTAAGCTTCTTGCCCAAGATAACACATCCAGTGAATATAGTACATCTTGTAGTCAGTCTATTTCTGGTGTGAAGCATGTGTGCTTGCATGCATGTGTGTGTGTATGTGTATGTAGGATGTGGGGTTGTGGACTTGGCCTTTCAAAGGTATTTTCCTTTCCCAGGACATGTATAAAGGATTGCTAAAAATTGCTTAACTCCTTCCCATAAAAAAAAAAAACACACTTTAGCATTTGTTATTTCTTAACTGCCGCCATCTTTGCTCTTATGGAAGTCTTACTCAAGAATGAGGTGGGCCTTTCCACATTTACAGTCAGTATGAAAAATGAAGGAATTAAAATGAAAACTGACATTCCTACCACCACACTCAATTTAGAATATCATGATGTGGACCCCTAAAACTCTCATTTCTAACTCTAGACTTCACTCTTAACAGAAATGTAGTTGGTCACTTATTTGTTAGCCAGAGCTTTCCTGTCCAGGCCATGTCCCTAAGGTGAGATGTAGATGGATGAGGGTTATGCTCTTCTCTTAGAGATGGTGGGGATGTGGAGGAGGAGTTGGGACAGAGAGATCTTCCTGATGACTGACCAACTGGTGTGATCTCATGTACATTAACCAGAGAAAAAACTTGGGCAAATGATATTCCAGAGGTTGGTTTTCTTTAGAAACTTATGAAATGTATTTTAGAAATTGAATGGCATGTACTTTGTGTTTCATGAATGCCATACAGATACCCCTTGTGTAATGACTGAGCCGCGGGTCTGTGTCTAGGCTGTTATAAAAGGAGTTGGTTGCTAAATGAGGAGTTGTATATAGTACATACATTATAAATGTTCAGACAAAGAAAATCCAACTTGATGACTTTGCTTTTTATTTGTGTAGTTATGACATGCAGTACTGTAATGGGTAACAAAAATGAAACTAGTACAGTAAATCAGCAAAAATTACAGTACATATAAAAAGATACTGTACAAAAAAAAGATTGAGGCTCTGTAAACAAGATGTACAGAAGCGTACAACAGGGCTGGGGATTTAGCTCAAGTGGTACCACATCTACCTTGGAAGCACAAGGGCTTGAGAGTTTGATCCCTGGTACCATTAAAAAAAAAAAAAAAGAACCGTCTAAAAAAGATGGTTTTAAAACTTAAGTGGCAGATTGTGAATGATGTTAAGCAGATAGGTCATTAAGCAAGGAATATATGTATTCCCAGACTTCTGCCACAGAAAGTCCAGATTGCATATGCCCCTGTTTGAGACCAATCTTGTGCAGGGTACATTTCCCACATGTATAGTCCTTGAGCCTAATAGACATTAAAACAGTGGCATGGAGGGTTGTCTGGAGTCACCTGCAGTCAGAGGCCAGATAGACCTCTTTGTGACACGGGGTGGCTGCCCTGAGCACTGTAAATTGCACTGTAAATCCTGGGCCTGATTTATATTCTAATCTTGCTTTTAGAGACGTTCTTCACACTTAACACACTTGACATACTTCCCTTTTTTTTCCTTTTCAATATGAAAGATTCTGCTAAAAATGAGTGCAAAAATCCATGGAAATTCTTTGCATATTGAACAGTTCAAGCCTTGGATTTTGTTTTGTTCTGTGTATTTGAAACCAGGTCTCACTATGTAATTCAGGCTGGTCTTGATCTCACTGTGTATCCCAGGCTGTCCACAAACTCATGGCAGTCTTCCAGCCTCAACCTCCTGAGTGCTCAGTTATAGGTACAATACCATGCCCTGTTTCAAACCTTGAGTTTTTAAAAATCATGTACATTTTCCTGTATTTGGTATCTATAACACTCAGGATATTAGAATTCCCTGCCAAATGATGTTGATTAATATTTTCTCCCTTGCTGTATTACTGAGTAAAATCAGAATGGTTTAACCATGCCAGAACTACTAATTAACATTTGTTTGAAGAGGGTGTAGATGCATACCACACCATTGCCAGAAGCTGACTAATGAAGTTGGAGTAGATGAAACAATCAAGTCAGTGTGAAGTTGAAAAGCTTTGCTGAACAAGCAAAGCTAATGCGTGAAGAAGAGACTGTCTTGGTAAAGTTGTGTCTTACAGGAGGAGATTAGGGAGTGATGTTTATTAGATTGGAGGGCTTTTGCCAAGTCCTCAGGTGGGTCTTTTAGGACAGAAAATGAGCAATTGATGACAATGGGGGGGACACAGGAAGGCAGAGTTTGAAACCAGCTCTGCTGTATGAGCTACTGTGTGCCCAGCCTCATTTCCCACTATTCTTTTAGGACATATTTTCTCATTGTAAGCAGTTGAGTCATCTTTGTTTAGTTTCAAATCATTTAACACAGGACAAAGAAATTATATTGTTTTTTTTTTTTCCTCAGAAGTAAGATCTGAATTAATTTACATGAATCATTGGTTGGTTTGTTTCAGCTTTGCCCGAAGTTTTTACACACAAATTCAACTAGTCATACCTGGCCGTTCAGTGCAGTTGCTGAATTAATAGGTACGTAAGTTGACATTTCATATACTGTATGTTGCTTACAATTATAGTGTTAAAGAGTTTTTGCTAAACAATTATTTATAAAAGTGTATTGTAGGGGAAAAAGCAACTTGAATGAGAACGTTAATGATAATGCTCACCTACCTAGCATGACAGGTTGTCCAGTGAATCTCAGATTAATGCCATCCAGTGTTCCATTTTCCAACTAGTTCCTAGTACATAAGATTACTGAGTTTGTAAAGCGTTTATATTAAAAATATATTCATTTTGATTATGAGTGTAAAGAATGAGAATTATGCTTCTCGGTAGTTTAGTAGATTCATTTTTTTGGTATTAGGAGGGTTAATATGTTAGATTTATAATAATAAGTTCTCTCTTCCCCTGTTAAATAGGGTTCAGGTGATATTTTGTGGGATCTACTGTGTGTTACATCCATATATCTGTGACCCCAACCAAAAACCCTGGACTGAGCTGCATCATCAGCCCTGTTAAAATTTATTTTGAGAAAGGCTCTTACTGAACACTAATTTGCCTGATTGAATTGAGATTCTCCTGTCTTGGCCTTCCAGAGTGCTGGTATTATGGTCATGCCATCACACCTTCCTGACATTACAGCTATTCTTATTTTCTGTGGCTACCTAGAAGAGCAACCTGTGACTTTGATAGTTCTCTTCTGAAATGATTGAAAAATGATGACTTAACTATAGGTTGCTTTAATAAGAGGAGAGTTTGGAGGCCGGAGATTTAGCTCAGCGGTTCCGGCGCCTGCCTCACAAGCCAAGATCCTGAGTTCGATCCTGGTAACCACATACAATGCTGGGCGTGGAGACTCACGCCTGTAATCCCAGCACTCGGGAGGCAGAGGCAGGAGGATTGCTGAGTTCCAGGCTTGCCTGGGCTACATAGTGAGCTCAGGGCCAGCCTGAACTACAAAGCGAGACCCTGTCTCAAAAAAAAGAGAGTTTGAGAACCATTATTTATATGATAATAAAGACTTTACACTTTTTTTTCTTGGTACTGGGCATTGAACTTGGGACCTTGAGCTTGTGAGGAAGGCATAGCGCCACTGAGCTAAATCTAACACTTTTTTCCCACTAAGATTTTAGAATATATTTCAATAAAGGTATAGTATTGGAGGCCTTAATTGGAGGCCAAGGCAGGAGGACTGCAAGTTTTATGCCAGCTTGGGCAATGTACCAAGACTTTATCTTAAACAAAAACAACTGTCGATGAGCCAAATGTGGTGGTACACCCTTGTAATATCAGCGTACAGGAGGCTGAGGCAGGAGAATGGCTGCAGAGTCAGCCTGTGCTACATTAGTGAGTTCAAGGCCAGCCTACATTGTGAGCCCTGCCTCATAAAATAACAACAAAAACCCCAAACAACTATAGATGTAATTCATTTTGAAGGTCTTGGGTCTGTTCCCCAGTACTGGGGGAAAAACTGAGGGTGTGTGTGTGTGTGTGTGTGTGTGTGTGTGTGTGTGTGTGTGATTGATAAGTATATTCAGGTGGGTCTTAGGTAATTCCTGAGTTGATTTTATTCCTGCTACTGTTCAAATCTTTTCCATTTTTCAATGTGTTTCTTTATACTTATTCTGAGAGAAATGAATGTGCTGAATAAGGATATTAATTGAGGGGTATGCAGAGAGAGCAGTGTGAAAGCCAGAAGAAACAAAGGTTAAACTGACAAGCCTCAACTGTGCAACTTTGTAGTGGGCACATCTTCCACTGGAGCATGTAGCTTGGCAAGTAGCACTGCTTCCCATCAGTAGCAAGTATCATGTTCCCACATGGCTCGTGGTGCCACTGGGGTCACCTGCCAGTCCTCTTACCGTCCCTGTGGCAGTGCGACAAGTGGCTGTCTCTGCTTGCTGCAAACACTGAGGGTACCGGAAATGGTTGACTTTGCTCTAGTCAGTGAGCATGGTTTAGTTCCGTGTTCTCATCCTCAGGAGTTCCTAAAACTTGGAGCTTTTAAAGTAGTCTTCAAATATGATTTTCTTCTGATTGTTATAGGTTGGTTTTGTAAAATGCAAACTCAAAATTTCTCCAAACCCTTTGCTTTCCAGATAATGCTTACGACCCTGATGTGAACGCTAAGCAGATATGGATTGACAAAACAGTGATAAGTGAGCGAGTATGCTTGACATTTACTGACAATGGGAATGGCATGACATCAGACAAGCTACACAAAATGCTTAGGTAGGTACAGATGCAGCATGCTTAGGGAAGCCATGCCTCTATCCAGCAGAAGGGTTTCAGTGTTGTACCTTTTTTTTTTTGAGACAGGGTCTCGCTTTGTAGTTCAGGCTGGCTCTGAGATCACTGTGGAGCCCAGGCAAGCCTCGAACTCAGCAGTCCTCCTGTTTCTGCCTCCCAAGTGCTGGGATTACAGGTGTGAGCCACCATGCCCGGCACTGTGGTATGTGGTATTGATGGCTGGTGGGCATGAGTCACCACGCCCAGCATTGTATGTGGTTACCGGGATCGAACTCAGGGCCTTGCGCTTGCAAGGCAGGCACCAGAACCACTGGGCTAAATCTCCGGCCCAAGTCTTTCCTTCATTTTGTACATGATAACCAGGCTGTCCTCATCTTTCTCCCTTCCTCTGTGTGTCTGACTTACCTACAATTCCAGCATTTCTTTAACTTTGCAGAATACTGAAGCTGTATCTGCCACTTACACTTCAGTGTAAATTAGTTTTAACTGATATTTCTAATAAAACAGTTTTGGGGGGGTAACCTTGAAGTTGAGAGACTGGGAAAGCAGCACAAAATAGTCAGAAGGCCTTGGACTATAGCGTCAGAGAACAGGTTGTCAATATGAATTCAATGGGTCTGAGTGGGCCAGGGATGTAGCTCATTGCCATTGTGCCTGCCTGGCAAGCACAAGGTCCCAAGTACAGTCTCTGGTACTAGATGAAAAAAAAGTGCCTGAAATGGAAACTGAGAGATATAGTACAAGAACAGAACAGAGAACGTAGAAGCAGAGGTCTTCTTTTTTTTCCTTAAATGTTTCTTATGCTACCAGAAAGTAGAGCTGCCCTGTGATTAACTGTGTAAGTTTGCTTAGAACAAGTGGAAGAGATTCTTGGGGTGAGGGCTCAAGGTCCCGCTGGCATGGACCACGATTAGGTCTTTTACCAGGGTGCCCAGCTGTGAGTGCTGGTTGCTGCTCTCACCCTTCTGCCCCATGATGTCACTGGGTGTCCTCACTGCACAGATGGGAAACAGTAAGAGAGATAGGATTATTTGCTTGATCTGTAACCAGGCAAGCAGAGGCCAGCATGAGAGCCAAGGTTTTTGTTTGGTATTGTACTAGGTGAATTTTTTTTTTTTTTTGCCTTTTGAGACAGGGTCTCGCTTTGTAGTTCAGGCTGGCCCTGAGCTCACTATGGTGCCCAGGCAAGCCGCTGCGAACTCAGCAATCCTCCTGTCTCTGCCTCCCAAGTACTGGGATTACAGGCGTGAGCCACCACGTCCGGCATTGTGGTGTGCGGTGTTGATTGTTGGTGGGCGTGTCTCCACACCCAGCATTATATGTGGTTACCGGGGATCGAACTCAGGACCTTGCGCTTGCGAGGCAGGCGCCGGAACCACTGAACTAACCCTCCAGCCCCTAGGTGGATTTTTTTGTTTTGTTTTGTTTTGCTTTTTGAGACAGGATCTCGTGTTGTAGTTCAGGCTGGCCCTGAGCTCACTATGGTGCCTAGGCAAGCCACCGCGAACTCAGCCATCCTCCTGTCTCTGCCTCCTGAGTGCTGGGATTACAGGTGTGAGCCACCATGTCCGGCACTGTGGTATGCGGTGTTGATTGTTGGTGGGCATGTCTCCACGCCCAGCATTATATGTGGTTACCGGGGATTGAACTCAGCACCCTGTGCTTGCGAGGCAGGCGCCAGAACCACTGAGCTAACCCTCCGGCCCCCCTAGGTGGATTTTTTAAAAAAAATAATGATATAGGTGTTCATGGTGTTCATTGTTGAAAATCTTTGCTTCTCTTTCTAGTTTTGGCTTCAGTGATAAAGTTACCATGAATGGTCATGTCCCAGTTGGATTGTATGGGAATGGCTTCAAGTCAGGCTCTATGCGCTTGGGTAAAGATGCAATTGTTTTTACCAAAAATGGAGAAGGCATGAGTGTGGGCTTCTTGTCGCAGACCTACCTGGAAGCCATCAAAGCAGAGCATGTGATTGTCCCAATTGTTGCATTCAATAAGCATCATATCCTTTTGCTTGGGAAATAGAAGCTGTGGGGAAACTGGAAAGTATTTGGTAAATACCCTGCCATTTTGTCTCCCTCTAAATCCTTACTTGATTTGTTTTTGTGATACTAAGGATAAACCCAGGGTTTTCAGACTTAGCTGCATCTCCAGCCCTTTTTTAATTTTCAGACAGACTCTTGCTGAGTTCCGGAGTTGCCTAGGCTGGGCTCTCACCCGCTAGCCTCTTGCTTCAGATTCCCAGAGCAGAGCTTTATTTTGTATTCACACCCGTATGAATGTTTGTGTCTGTGTCCACTGCCTTTGCCCTGCACCAAAAGCTCGGGATTTGTCCTCTGTGCTAGAATTGTGCTGTGAAGATCCTCGGCATAGGTTCCTTACATTCTGCAGTAGGGTTCAGTCCAGGGGGTGAGTGTGTACCTGGCTGGGTTTGCTTCCCAGCATCACAGAAGATGGAACTACGGAGAGCTTCACTCATAGATCTCTTTATTCCAGCTTATTATGAACTCTTAAGATTTTGTGGGCTGGCTTGAAAGTTTGCTAACAACCATGAAAAGCAAGAAAACTGAAAAATGCTTTCTGTTAAATGGACTAAAACATTGGACAATACCAAATTAGTTAGCAATAATAATACACTTGCTTGTTTTTTAATTCTTCCTAGTGTTCACTTAAAGTGAAGTGCTATTTCATTTTATTCATTCCTGTATTCATTTTTTTCATCCTGTGATACTGGGAGTCAAACCTAGGGGCTTGTGCACACTAGGCAGAGTGTTCTCCCATTGAGGTACATCCCAGCCCTTTTTGTTTTTTGAGGCGGGCTTACTAAGTTGCGTAGGCTTTTCTTCAACTTACCATCCTTCTGTCTCAGCCTCCTGAATAGAGGGGGTTGTAGTTGTATGCCATCATGCCCAGCTCAAATTGTCATTTTAAAACTTAGATTATAACTGAGGAAATAGTTTTTCTTTTGCATTTATTAGAGTTGGTTTCTATATTATAATTGTGGAAAATATGTTGTGGATCTTGGTCTTTAACTAAGGATGTACGGCAGATGATTAATTTAGCAGAATCAAAAGCGAGCCTTGCTGCAATTCTAGAACATTCTCTGTTTCCTACGGAGCAAAAGCTTCTGGCAGAACTGGATGCGATTATGGGTAAGAAGGGGACACGGATCATCATTTGGAATCTTAGAAGGTGAGTGTGGCCCGCAGGTAGTTGTTGACCATTGGGAAAGTAAAGTACATGTACAGTCTCCTTGTGACATTTGTGACAGAACAAACACAGTCAGGTGCTCATCACTTGGCATTATAAGTTTTATGTTTTGAAGTAATTACAGATTCATGTGGAGTTCTAGGAAATAGTCCAGAGATCTGTACCTTCTACCCAGTTTGCCCAAATAGTGCTACCTTGAAACTATAGCACAACGGTGCCTTTGAGAGTGACAGGAGTATCCTTGGTGCAGAGGGCAGTCATCACACCAGCAGTCACTGTGCTGCTATCACCGAGCCCACACCTTTCTTTGCCACCCTCCCTTAATTCCTGGCAGTCTCTAATCTGTGCTCTTGATGTAATTTTGTCATTTTGAGTAATGTCAGTGGAGCCATACAGTGTAAAAGCTTTTGAGGTCGTGTTTTCACCTAGGCAGGGTTCTCTGGAGGCACACCCAAGTTCTTGTATGTCAGTAGTTGACTTCTTGTTGATACCATATTGTATGGGCAGATACTCATTGTGTTTAACTCTGTCCTGCTAAAGGACTCTGGGTTGTATATGTGGTGCCGTTACAAATAATTCTGTGAGCACTGGTATTTGGGTGTTTAATGGTAATGTTAACTTCACTTTTTAAAAATGAGTATGCTCAGCCGTGTAATTGCTGGGTCACGTGGTGTGAGAGGGAGAGAGGGAGAGGCAGAAGGAGAGGGAGGAGGGGGAGAAGGGGGTACTAGAGATTAAACTCAAGGCCTTTGGGTTTTGAAAACAAGGTCTTCCTGAGTTGCTGTGTCTCCCAGACTAGGTGTGAAATGTGATCCTCATGCCTCGGCTTCCAAAAGTGCCAGGATTACAGACATTTGACATCATGCTGGGCTATATTTTTAGTACTCTTAAGAAACTGCTAGTTTGCCAGTGAGACTGTCATTTTACATTCCCAGGGCCAGACCATGCATGATATGGTTCCTGGATTCCTTTTGTTTTGCTTTTATATCTATCCCCTCCCCCATGAAATCTACCATACATAGGTTTATTTTTGTTTTTTCAGTTTATTTGCTTGCTTGCTTGCTTATTTTGTTGTGAAGTTAAATTTTGCTTTCTAAAATTATTTTTACAGCTACAAAAATGCAACAGAGTTTGATTTTGAAAAGGATAAATATGACATCAGAATTCCTGAGGATTTAGATGAGACCACAGGGAAGAAAGGGTACAAGAAGCAAGAAAGGATAGACCAGATTGCCCCCGAGAGTGACTATTCCTTGAGGGTATGTATGCAGATCTGCACTGAGCTGGTCACTGAGGGTCGCTGAGGACTGCACTGGTCCATTGGACTCAAGGCAACTGCCAGTTTCATTAGTGCATGTGTGTTTTGTTTGCTTAGAAAATCTTATTTAGCTTTAATCACATTTAACATTGCGTTAGTTCTTCACTGTGCACCTAGATGGTTTGAATTGGTGATACTGGAATTCGTTTCCCCCTCTGGCACGAGCCCAGTAGGTAAGTGCTATCTCACTGAGCTATGTGCCAGCCCACAGCATATTTTTGTGTTGGCCATACTGACTGATATCAGTCATAAGACACCAGATGCCTTTTTTTTTTTTGAGGCAAGGTCTCATTTTGTAATTCAGGCTGGCCCTGAACTCACCATGTACCTGGGCAAGCCTTGAACTCAGCAATCCTCCTGCCTCTGCCTCCTGAGTGCTGGGATGACAGGCATGAGCCACCAAGCCCAGCACTGTGGTATGTGGTACTGATTGCTGGTGGGCGTGAGTCAGCACGCCCAGTGTTGTTGTATGTGATTATTGGGGATAGAAACAGGAACCTTGCACTTGCCAGGCAGGCACCAAAACCCTGAGCTAAATCCCCAGCCCTTTAATTTTTTTTTTTAAACAATGTTCTGGGATATTTGCCTGACATATCTTAGTTGTTCTCAGTAAATATAGACTATAGATTATTTTTATTATAACTGCAAAAATTTAATATTGAGATTTAACCTTAGAAATGGGCATTATTTTTAAGACTGAAGAAATAAAAATCTGTAAGTGTTGATAATACAGTGAAATAGTTTTAGTCAGTAAGACATGTTGAGTAACTTTGACATGGTGAGATGTTCACTGTTTTTGTTCATGTGTGTGTATGTGCTAAAACTACTCCATAATTAGACACTGAGACTGTTAGAGGTTTGCACAGTTGCCATGTAACGTTAGCAATTACAGTGGCAGAAGTATACTGCTCCTTGGTATGTCCTATCATGCCAGGGTACAGCCTTGCTGTTAGATGAACCCAGCTACTCTGGAGACTGAGGCAAGGAAGCTTTCAAGTTCAAGGCTATCCTGGGCAATTTACAGACACTTTGTCTCAAAGTAGTATGTAATAGCATGTAGTGGTATAGTCCCCCGCCTAGAATGTCTCTCTGGGTTGGATCCAGTAAGGGAGAAAAAAAATCTTGCTCCAATCTGACATAGGGCCAGTAGCAACCAGAGCATCGAAATGTGCAGGTTTTAAATATCATCAGTGAATTCAAAAGTGATACATGTCACTTTGAGATGGATAGTTAGGGAAAGGAGAAAAATTGAGAGTTTTAGTTGGTGTTGAACTTGTTACATCTTGCTCATTTTTTGCCTAAAACTATTTTTAAGATTATGATAGCAGTATGTCAATATATACTGACAGAGATCAAAATGTCCTTGTTTGTACATAGATACGCTTTTAAAAAATTAAAATGAAGCCAGGCATGGTGGTGCATGCTTCTAATTCTAGCCCTTTGGGAGGCTGAGGCAGGAGTATTACAAGTTTGACACCAGGGGAACATAGTGAGACCTTCTCAAAATAAAAAATGGACTGAGGGGCCAGAGATTTAGCTCAATGGTTCCGGTGCCTGCCTTGCAAGCGCAAGGTCCTGAGTTCGATCCCTGTAACCACATACAATGCTGGGCGTGGTGACTCACGCCCACCAACAATCAACCAGCAATCAGTACCACATACCACAGTGCTAGGCATGGTGGCTCACATCTGTCATCCCAGCACTCAGGAGGCAGAGACAGGAGGATTGCTGAGTTCAAGGCTTGCCTGGGCTATATAGTGAGCTCAGGGCCAGCCTGAACTACAAAGCGAGACCTTGTCTCAAAAAAAAAAAAAAAAAATGGACTGAGGTTATATAGGTCAATATAAAGGCCTTGGGTTCAATCCCTAGTATTTAAAGCATATATACATGTAAATAATATGAAATCATGGGTGTACTTTTATAACTTTTATTGATCATAGTTTTAAGTTCATATTTATTGAGTTTATTTTTAATGAAAATAGAATAACTAATAAAGCTTTATAATATGTGTTTCTCTTACTTTCTTTTTTGGAGAGGAACCTTTTCTTTTTCTTTTTTGGTACCAGGAATTGAACTCAGGGCCTTATATTTGCTGCACCACTGAGTTACATCTCTGGCCTCTCTTTATATATGTATAATCTTGTTCCCCCTTTTCTTGCTCTTCATTTCCCACATGGAATGGGAACAAAGCCTCAAACATGCGGAGCGCAGCTTTTTCATTTAGCTTGACCCTGTCTGTATGTTGTTTTATTGAAGAATGAATGCGTCTGTTGTCAGGGCAGGGTGCTAGCTTCTGTATAAAGGCATGTAATGGCACACAAATCTGTAGATAATACTGTATTTCTTTGCAGGCTTATTGCAGTATATTATATCTGAAGCCAAGAATGCAGATCATCTTACGTGGACAGAAAGTGAAGACACAGCTAGTTTCAAAGAGTCTTGCCTACATTGAACGTGATGTTTATCGACCTAAATTTTTAGTATCCTTTTTATGATTCTGCACAGACATCTTGTCAGACAAGCCCCTTTTCCATTTTATTCTGATAGGGATTCTACTTCTCTTCAACTTTGCCCTTCTTGATGTACTTTAAGATTTGTTAATAATGAAAGAGATAATCTCAGCACGCTGGAGGCTGAGGCTAGAGGACTGCCATAATTTCAAGGCCAGCCTGGGCAACATCATGAGTTCAAGGCCAGCCTGAGCTATGTAGTGAGACCCTGCCATCCTCCCAAAAAATGAAATAGAAAAGGTGATTGGGAGAGAGTGAGGTCTTACATTTAGTATTTTCCTTAACATTTTAAGACTAAAACAGTGAGAATTACTTTTGGATTCAACTGCAGAAATAAAGATCATTATGGGATAATGATGTATCACAGAAATAGACTCATCAAAGCTTATGAAAAAGTTGGATGTCAGCTAAGGGTAAGATTTTTTATTTGAAAAGAAAATGTCTGCTTCTTTCCCCCTTTTCCACGCTTTAGAAAATGTCTGGTTTTAACAAAAGTTAGGATAATGCTGTTGGGTCAAAGGTGAAGTAACTTTGAAGTGTTTTCTCCCCCCAGAACTGTAGATGTCAAGTCTAACATTAGTGTGACATTTGAACTTGGAATTAATTTCCCACTTCATTCTGAAAAGTTCTAGAAGGGGAGATAAAGTATTTATTCGTATTTTATGGGAAAGGAAGTTGGGAATAATGTGTAGGTTCTGCAGTTTGTTTAAGATCTCAGGCAGCCAAGCATATCTTTGACTGCCTTTGGCTATGGATCCATTAACTTTTTCACAGTAGAATGAAATTGGTTGCTGTTTATTGGTGCCTAGTCGGCCCAGAAACAGTGTCTAACAGGCTATATACTCTTCTGGGGTTAGTTCCTAAGTATCTCACAGCTATCCTCTTGGCAGCTTTTCCTGTTGTAGATTTCACTGTAGGATGATGACATAACCCACCAAGTAAGCCTGCCAACCCTGTGTGAGAGGCTACTTGTGGATGTGTGTCCATTTTGAGAATTCATTGATAATTCTGAAAATTAACTTCATGAAACAGATTTATTTATTTATAATTTATTTCTTTGAGACAGGGTCTCATTATGTAGTTAAGGTTGGCCTTGAATTCACTGTATAACCTAGGCTGCCCTTGAACTTGTGGCCATCCTCCTTGCCTTAGCCTCCAGAGTGCTGGGATTACAGGCATGTCCCACCACATGCTCCCATGTGAACAGCTTTTAAGAGTGGGTGTCTCAGTTATTTGTTGCTGGAACAAAATACCTGGCACCAACACATTGAAAGAGGAAATGTTTACTTTGGTTCACAGTTAATAAAGGTTTCAAACCAGTCATCTTTTTTTTTTTTTTTGCTTTTGAGACAGGGTCTCGCTTTGTAGTTCAGGCTGGCCCTGAGCTCACTATGGTTCCCAGGCAAGCCGCCGCGAACTCAGCAATCCTCCTGTCTCTGCCTCCTGAGTGCTGGGATTACAGGCGTGAGCCACCACGTCTGGCATTTCAAACCAGTCATCTTTAAGGCATGACAGCATAGCAGAGGGGCATCACAGAGAAATAGTTCATAGCATGGCAGGCCGAAGGCACCAAAGCAGTAGGCAGCAATACTGAGCCTGCCTTCTTTCAATCCCTCTGTATTCCACCCAGGCCCCGGGCCTATTGATTGGTACCATTCTTACCTACCATTAATCCCAGCATCACACACTCAAATCTAGCATTGTACATTTTAGGTCAGGCACCTCCCAAAAGTCCTCTCTCCGTGTGCACAGGCTTTGGGGGTCATCTAGACACAAACCATAACACTGGGTATTTTTCTTCTAGTTCTCTGCAGTTTATTTTTTGTTTACTTTCTTTCATTCTCAGTTCTTTCTAGAATGCTTTAAACTCTGTGAGATAGTAATACAAATGTCTTCAATACCAGCCAGCATGGTTTATGACTCTGCTTCACCTATTTTACTTCATACAAGTCCAGAATAATCAACCATATTTTTTGCAGAAGTAAAAGAACTTTGTTGTGGTGTTATTTGCAGCCATTAATTTTAGGCAGGAAATATATCCAAAAATCTGGCAATCATTGGCAATTACCAATGACATTTATTTAAAATGCTAACTTTCCAGTTATAATTTACACACTTATTTTTCCCAGAAGTATTCTCTAATGTACTATTAAAATTAACCAACTTTAGAAATTCTTTTCGGTAGTGGAATTTTGCTAGTATGTATCTGCCACATACGTATGTGTAAATTGCTTTTCTTTTTTCTGTCATTTATAAATTTGAATTAACTAGGCAGGATACAAAGCTCCCTTTTCAGCATAGTTAATTTGTATTACATGTAGTTTCTGGCTGAGCTTGACATTGTAAAAATAGAATGTTAGATCAAAATTTTAATATTTGTCTTGTTTTTGTTTTTTGAGACAGCATCTCGCTTTGTAATCAGGCTGGCCCTGAACTCATTATGTAGCCCAGGCTAACCTTGAACCCATGGCAATCCTTCTGCCTCTGCCTCCTGAGTGCTAGGATTATAGGTGTGAGCCACTATGCCTGGCATTGTGATACGTGGTACGGAGGATCAAACTCAAGACCTTGTGCTTGCCGAACAGACACCGGAACCACTGAGCTAACTCCCCAGTCCTAATAATTGTCTTAGCAGAAGATGGAGTGGCCCAAATACTTGTATTCTTTAGGTTTAGTGAACAAATAACATCTCAGATACTCAGTCTGACGTTCATGCTCAGCATATTAAAGATAAGATACCTGGCCTGCATCACAGTGAGGTTGGTGAAAGGCCTGTGAAACATCCTCCGAGTGTCAGGGAAGTCTTATGGGAGGCACTGGTGCCTGGGATGTCTGTGTTGATGTCACTGCCTTAAAAGTCCAAGAAGGGCCCTCGGGGCAGAGAGGGTTTCTGAGAGCATGGCAGTGGCAGCATAAAGGAGGAGCACATTGGCTGTGGCTGGGCCATATTGTGACTGAGACCCACGGATGGGGAGACACAGGAGGATGAGGCCAGGGGGAAGGTCAGATGGAACTGCCAGGGGAAGTGTTCTTGGTGTCAGCA
The DNA here is from genome assembly GCA_004025085.1 of Thryonomys swinderianus. NCBI lineage: Eukaryota > Metazoa > Chordata > Mammalia > Rodentia > Thryonomyidae > Thryonomys > Thryonomys swinderianus. The sequence goes on along the minus strand of PVIC010007914.1, from coordinate 15,576 downwards.
TGGTTTACACAAGATGAAGTCGTGTGGGCTGGCTTTGGTTTGAATGGTTCAGTCTGTGGTTGTGAAAATGCTCATTTTGTACATCATCTGTGCTTTTCATCTTTTTCTCTTTGAATATTGACTCAGGAGTGAGTGATAGCCCTGAAAAGAACAGAACACATATGGTAATCTCATGTAAATATTCAGAACATGACTGATAATTTGAGCTTAATATTTTTTAGCAGTTTTTTTGTTTTTAGATAACATATTCAGTTGATCTTGATTTTATTTCCTCCTCGTAACAACTGAATGTGAAACTAGGCTTCAGTTTCATTTTTGGAGATGGGGTTTTGCTTAGTCTGGCCTAAAACTCCTACACTCTGCAAGTGATCTTTCTGCTTCAGCCACTTGCATGCTGGACTATAGGCTGTTAATCTGTTTTTTGGGGGTTTTTTTTTGTTTTTTTTTTTGAGACAGGGTCTCGCTTTGTAGTTCAGGCTGGCCCTGAGCTCACTATGTAGCCCAGGCAAGCTTCAAACTCAGCAATCCTCCTGTCTCTGCCTCCCGAGTGCTGGGATTACAGGCGTGAGCCACCACGTCCGGCCCTATAGGCTGTTAATCTGTAACAAGCAGACCATCAGAATATTATATGTTATGACCTTTGCAAAGCACTGCAGTACTCAGATGAGTTATTTGTGGATCCTGCTCTCTAAGGAATTGAAGCCCAGTAGAAGTCATCCTTTTTCTCTTGGACAAATTTGAGGGTGGGATGATAATACTGTACTTGTCTCAGTAGATATTTGTAAGTAATGGGATAGTTTTGGAGAAAACCTGTGTTAGCATTAACCCCCCCAAATCACCCTCCAGAAAGTCTAAATTTTGTGAGACTTGTGATAAGTATAGGAAAATATTTTCTACAAGTTGTAAGTCTGTTCGAGTGATTTGAGCATGGTATATCTAAAACGATGATTTCATGTTGTTATTTCAGGCAAACAACATGGGTGTTGGAGTAGTTGGAATTATAGAGTGTAATTTTCTTAAGCCAACTCATAATAAGCAAGATTTCGACTATACTAATGAGTACAGGTATGTTATCTATTTAAATTGTTGACTGAGAGTCATAGGGAATGGATTAACAGGAAAGTAGTGATTCATTCCATTCTCTCTTGTTTTTTTCCTCTCTTTGAGACAGTGTCTTACTATACAGTTCAAGTTAGCCTTGAACTCTTATGTAGAACAGGCTGGCTATGCACTCATGGGGATCCTCCTGCCTCAGCTTCCCAAGTGCTGGGATTACAGGCGTGTACCACTGCAGTGGCTTTTTTTTTTTTTTTTGAGACAGGGTCTCACTTTGTAGTTCAGGCTGGCTCTGAGCTCACTATGGAGCCTAGGCAAGCATATAACTCCGCAATCCTCTGTCTCTGCCTCCCGAGTGTTGGGATTACAGGCGTGAGCCACCACGCCCGGCATTGTGATTTGTGGTATTGATCGTTGGTGGGCGTGAGTCTCCACGCCCAGCATTGTATGTGGTTTCCGGGATCGAACTCAGGACCTTGCGCTTGCGAGGCAGGCGCCGGAACCACTGAGCTAACCTTCTGGCCCTGGCTTTTTTTTTTAAAGATATATCTTCATTATTTTTTTCTGTTGATTTGGGTTTATTTTTTCTCAATATTTATTAATACATGTTTGCAATACATAGTAAGTACATTCACTGTGGGCGAATTGGTACATTACATATAAACATAGCGTATTTTGATCATCTTTTATTTGCCTTCCACTTCTCTCCTACTGTTCCCCCATCTCCTGTTCTCCTTCCCATTCTTTCAGAAAACTAAAGCTTTGATTCATGGATCCTTTGTGTTCTTTGGTCTTAGTTTCATCAGTTTCTGCTCTGATCTTTGTAATCTCCTTCCCTCTGTTAGTCTCAGATTTGGACTGTTCATTATCTATGTAGAACCCTAAATGCAGAATTAGGTTGTTTGCTTGGGGTATTCTGTTCTTTGCATGTGTCCATTTACCATTACAGGTTTTTGTATGTTGTACTTCCATTGTTGTTTCATGCTAGGAACTTTTTTCCTTTCTGTTTTTGTTTTATTTTTTGAGACAGAGCCACACCAAGTAGTTCAGGCTGACTTTGGTCAGTTTCTTGCGCATTGGGATTGCGGCATGCGTTACCACACCTGAGAGGAACTTTTCTTCCCTGCTTTCTTCTGTGATCCCTTGATTATTCAGTAATATATAACTCCATGTGTTTCTGTAGTTTCTGTATCTTCTATTGTTGAGTTCTATCTTTGATCCTATAGCACGCAGGGGATAATTTCACTTCTGTATGTAAGCATTTGTATGCCTTAAATTATGATCTGTTTTAGAAAAAGTTTGATGTGCTATTAAGAATAATGTGTAATCTGTTGTTGGATAAAATTATATGGATATCTAGTAAGTCTGTTCAGTGGTTTAACCTTTATTGTTCTGTGTTGATGTTTAACATGTTTGCAATACACATGACCACATCTATTGTAGTGAATTGGTACATGGATATAATGTTTTCGTTATCTTTCCACTCTTTCCTCCAACCCCCTTTTTATTTGCTAGCATCACTTGTTTAACTTACAACACCTTACAAAGTTAATTATCAGATTAAAATGTTTTTTTGAATACTTCTCCCCTACTTCAGTGTCTATGAGGTCAGCTATCCAGGGGCTAGAGATCTGGGGTGTCTTGTTGCTGGCTTTTTCAGTTTTGCACTGCAGGCTGAAAATGAGTTAGGATGGAGAACTGTCATGACTGTGTGATCCCTTTAGTTTGTCTGCCTTGCCCTCTCCAGCCTATTGAGTGTGGTATTTTGCGGTTGTCCTGTTGCTCAGCCTTCTTCTGGTGCTCTATTCCCAGGAGCACCTTGAGGAGAAGAGGCTAATATATGTGGATATAGGGCCACTTCTAGGAGCCAGGGTTGGTATCCCTACTGCTTGGCTCTCATTGTCTTCATTTTCTTGTAGTTTCTAATTTTCCTGCTGGCTTTTTCTTGATTTCTGGAGCTCTACTTTTTTCCTTCTTCATGAAGTTGTTTTTCCAGTATATCAATTCCTATCTCGAGGTCTCTCTTTTGCTGCTGGTCTTCACTTTGATGTTTTAATCTCTCAAAATTTGTGGTATTTTCTGTGATCCTCAGAAGTGTATCTCATTGGTAAAGACAGAATAGAATATATTATGACAGATCACTATTCCAAGAATGGAAGAAGAAAGTTAAGCGCATTTTCTATTTCTTTAAGGTCTATAATGTAGTTATAAATAGATATGAAATTGCTCACAAAATTGCAAACAATTTAGAAGTTAATGAAATATTTTCCAAAGCAAAGCTTAAGAAGAAGTCAGTGGTTTAAATAGGCAGATGAAGATGTGGCCATTGCCCTCTGGAGAAGGCACCCTTTACTGCCAGTGGGCAGAGTAGCTCTTAGGGACAGTTGGAGGACACCTGGTTACACCTTGCTCCTGCTAGTGACATCAGAATGCCAGCACACTTTGATGAGATTAACAGAATTTGTAGGTGTCTGCAAGACTAAAGAAAAATGGAGAAAGTACATGTCAGTATAGGAAATGAAAGGGAAGATAGCACAGGTCTTACAGACACACAAGCGTGAAAGAAGATGGCAGGAACTATTTTTTACCATTTTTGGTAACATGGACACTTTGAAATGGAACTAGTATTAGGAAACTCCCCATGGCAGGGCATGGTAGCTCACCCCTGTCGGTGATCCCAGCATTCAGGAGGCTGGGGCAAGAGGGGCACCCTGATACTGAGAGCAGCTGGAGCTATGCAGAAAGATTGTCTCAAAAACAGACAAATAAGGGCCAGGGATTTAGCTCAGTTGTTCCAGCATCTGCCTTGCAAGCCCAAGGTCCTGAGTTCGATCCCTGGTAAATCACATACCACAGTGCCAAGCGAGGTGACTCACATTTAGCAATCAGTACTACACAGCTCAGTGCTGGGCGTGGTGGCTCATGGCTGTCATCCCAGCACTTGGGAGGCAGAGGCAGGAGGATTACCATGAATTCGAGGCTTGCTTGGGCTACATAGTGACTCAGGGCCAGCCTGAACTACAAAGTGAGACCCTGTCTCAGAAAAAAAAAAAAAAGACGAATAAAGGAAGACTCCCACATTAATAATTCACTTTTAAGGAACAATTGGTATCAATCTTAAAAATCTTTTAAAGATTGTAGGAGGTGACATAAACTTGATAGTAAGCTCAAGAGTACATCCAAAGAAAGGAAATTTGTGGGGTTTTGGTCTTGTTTTTTGGTTGTTTGACACAGGCTCTCGCTTTATAGTTCTCTTATCTTAGAAATAAAATTTAAAGTAGCAGCCAGTACCATCCAGTGACATGTATGTAAAAAGGGTAACACATTAACCTGTTCATGACAGGACATCGTGTGTCTTGTTGCTGGGCTGCTTGTGCTGCTTGGTGGGACTGTTCCACATTGGCCCTAGGACAGTCAGCTAGTGGGAGAGTGGTAAGGCAAGGAGTGACCTCCTGCACCACAGGGGGCTTTTCTGTATGAACACCAGGGCACTTTGTTGCATTAGTATCAAGTTACAAAGCTCTTGTCATCTTCATAGACAGATGCAAAAAACTTGGTGAAATTTCAGTACCCTATTGTGATTGATTTTTTTTTTTTGGCTTATTTTTTTAAAAGGCACACAAAACCATAGATTGATGCTGGGCGTGGTGGCTCACGCCTGTCATCCCAGCACTCAGGAGGCAGAGGCAGGAGGATTGCTGAGTTCGAGGTTTGCCTGGGCTCCATAGTGAGCTCAGGGCCAGTCTGAACTACAATGTGAAACCCTGTCTCAAAAAAGGAAAAAAAAAAAAACAAAAACCCAAAATATCACAGATTGAAGGGCATGTTAAGTGGAAATATTTTTTTTTTTTTTTTGAGACAGGTTCTTGCTTTGTAGTTCTGGCTGGCTTTGAGCTCACTATGTAGCCCAGGTAAGCCTCGAACTCAGCAACCCTTCTGACTCTGCCTCCTGAGTGCTGGGATGACAGGCGTGAGCCACCATGCCCGGCACTGTGGTATGTGGTATTGATTGCCGGTGGGCGTGAGTCTCCACGCCCAGCATTGTGTGTGGTCACTGGGGATTGAACTCAGGACCTTGTGCTTGCAAGGCAGGTGTTGGAACCACTGAGCTAACCCTCCAGCCCAAGTGAAAATAATTTTTAAGACAACTAAGTACCATGTCTACTAGTGAATTATTGATAGCTTTTTTTCTAAAAGTGTGAATAGTGTATCAAATGTTCGTCACTTTTCTTGAGATAACTAACAAAAAGCAAGAAAAAGATTTGAAAGGAAGAAATAAAACTGCTCCATGCAGCTGATGGTATCAAGTATATAAGAGGTTCAAAATAATTAAAATAGCCGGGTGTGGTGGCTCATGCCTGTAATCCCATCACTTGGGAGGCAGAGACAGGAGGATTGCTGAGTTTGAGGCTTGCCTGGGCTACGTAGTGAGCTCAAGGCCAGCCTGAACTACAAAGCGAGACCCTGTCTCAAAAAAAAAAAAAAAAATTAAAATATGCAAAGCCTCTACTGAAACCGAAAATGTTACGGAGAGAAGTTTTAAGATTTAACTAACATACACTGGATCAGAGAGTTAGAAGACCAAGTATAAGTATAATAAAATGAGAATTTTTCTCAAAAGTGATTAAATCATTTAATTTTGTAGTTCTTGCAAAATGCAGCAGATGTTTAGGGGGTTGGTATTAGTAGATTTATTCTAAATTCTGTCAGAAAGACAACTGCAGCTATCTGATGATCAACAGAGCAAAAATATTTATGCCCCATGAGGTAGTAGTTTGCTGTGAAGCTGTAGCAACTACAAAATGTAATGTTTATATAAAGGACAGATAGGTCATTGAATGAAGTAGAGGCCAAAATTCTACTTTAGACATCTGATCACATGATTTATCTCAGAGGTATAGTAGGAAAATGACCATCTTTCCAAAATTTGGGATCATTTCGGGCAGAGGGTTAGCTCAGTGGTTCCGGTGCCTGCCTCGCAAGCGCAAGGTCCTGAGTTTGATCCCCGGTAACTACATACAATGCTGGGTGTGGAGACTCACGCCCACCAGCAATCAATACCACATACCACAGTGCCGGGCGTGGTGGCTCACGCCTGTCATCCCAGCATTCGGGAGGCAGAGACAGGAGGATTGCTGAGTTCGAGGTTTGCCTGGGCTACATAGTGAGCTCAGAGCCAGCCTCAACTACAAAGTGAGACCCTGTCTCAAAAAAAAAAAAAAAATTTAGGATCATTTGGGTTTTACATAGACGAAGGGAACTTATACTTCCCTCTAAAATTAGTTCTTGAACTTTTTCACTTGATTGAAAAAGACCAAAATACCAAGGGAAGTACAGAAAAAATAGTTTTGTGCCCTTTAGCGAAGCTGGGTTATTGTGTTTTGGTTTTTGTGTGTATGGGTGGGTTTTTATTTCATTTTTTCCTTTTTTGGTCTGTAATAGGGGTCAAACCCAAGGTCTTAACATATCCTTCGTTAGTTAAGTGCCTGACCACTGCACCATGCCCTCAGCCCAAGTAGGCAAGTATTTTGAACAGGACCCAAAAAGTATTGATCATGTGGGCAGCATGGAAAACATGTCTAAGGTGAGAAAGGTCCAGCATATGTAGAAATTGTTGATCATTTTGAACTGATAGACTGTCGAGTAAAAAAGCTCTTCTTGGTGCACACACCCCATGGCTTCACGGCTCCAATCACAGGCATGTCCTCAGCAGCAGTAAGGATAGTCTCAGTAGAGGTCTGAGAGGGGGGAGGAGTGGGTCTTTGGATGCTGTTGGATGCTATGTGACACAGTGCCATTTAATCATTACCAGAGGCTGTGACCGTGGTGCTTCCTGGGAGGAAAGCTGAAGTGAGTGGGAGTTGAGTGGGGCCAGGTTGCAGAGAGTGATAGCTACCAAAGCACAGGACTATATGGCCAGGATATTGGTGGGTTTTTTTTGTTTTTTTGTTTTTTTTTTGGTACTGGACATTGAGCTCAGCATCTTGGCCTTGTGAGGCAGGCGTTGGAACCACTGAGCTAAATCCCCAGCCCACAGTGCCTGTATTAAGTGTGCTCTATATACTATTTCTGGCACAATAGGGGCTCAACTCATTAACAAACAAGTAGGCAACTGTCGCCTTAATTATTCAATTTACATTTCTTACTGTGGGAGATGTAAAAGTTTTCATTTTAGGATGTAAGGTGTTTTGAAGTATGCTTGGTGTAATGATTCCTTGCATAAGCTACAAATTTTGAGTTCTTATGTGAGCTGAAGCTATGCATTCATTGGATGGGGTTGAAACATAGGGAGCTTCCGGCTCTTCCAGCACTTGGCTCTCCAGCATACTTACTTCACAGAGAAGCAGTGTACTATTAATTTTTTTTTTTTTTTTGAGACAGGGTCTCTCTTTGTAGTTCAGGCTGGCCCTGAGCTCACTATGTAGCCCAGGCAAGCCTCGAACTCAGCAGTCCTCCCGCCTCTGCCTCCCAAGTGCTGGGATTACAGGCGTGAGTCACCATGCCCAGCATTGTATGTGGTTACCAGGATTGAACTCAGGACCTTGCACTTGTGAGGCAGGCGCCAAAACCACTGAGCTAAATCTCTAGCCACTATTAATTTTTTATTTTTATTTTTTAATGGTACTAGGGATCGAACTCGGGCCCTTGTGCATCCAAGCTTGGCATGGTACCGCTTGAGCTAAATCCCCAGCCCAACTATTAATTTTTTTATATGAAATTAGATTGGTACAAATGGTGTGTTAGACATCAAATCTAGGGCCTCATGTATATTAGATAAGTGCTGTGCCACTGAACTATTCCCCTCATTTTTTAGATGATCTTGTCTGTGTTCTAGGAACATATACAATGACCCCTACAGAAAACCAGCAGTACTTTGAATGTTCACAGTGCCATTTAATCATTACCAGAGGGATGGGAATGTATCTCAGTGACAGACCATTTGCCTAGTGTGCCCAGGAATCCTGAGTTCGATTCCCCACTCCGAAAAAAAAATTCTTTGTGGGTTGTTTTCTCAGTGTTTGAAAAAATTATGTCTTTATCATATTTTTCCTTGACTTGATTTTATACTCTACTTTTTTAAGGCTTACAATTACAGCACTAGGAGAAAAACTGAATGATTACTGGAATGAAATGAAAGTGAAGAAGAATGCAGAATATCCTCTAAATTTGCCAGTTGAAGATATACAGTAAGTACTTTTACAAGCACTATTACTCTTATCAAGTTGTAAGAATTAAATCCTATGGACCTGATAAGCACTTAGTAATGACACACAGTGCATATAGTAACAGTAAATGAGGGGTACTGGCATGGTTAACAGGGCAGAATGGCTGAGGCACAGCAAGACCCAAGACCCATCCTTTTCCTGAATATCTATCTACTTATCTGTACTTTTCTTATTTTAAGCTTTTTTTTTTTTTTTTGAGACAGGGTCTCATTTTGTAGTTCAGGCTGGCCCTGAGCTCACTCTGTAGCCCAGGCAAACCTTGAACTCAGCAATCCTCCTGCCTCTGCCTCCCAAGTGCCGGGATCGCAAGGGTGAGCCACCACGCCTAGTACGGTGGTATGTGGTACCAGGGATTGAGCTCAGGATCTTGTATTTGCCAGGCAGATGTCAGAACCACTGAGCTAAATCCCTGGCCCTTATATGTACTTTTAAAAGCATAGGAAATTTCTCCCAGGATTCAAAAAACTGACAGTGGTAATCTTTTGAAAAGAAAGTTTTATTTTTACTTTGTAAACTTTCAGAGATTATTTTGATGCTTTATATAAATGTATAAATACATTTGTACCCCTTCTTTTGGTGCTGGGGATCAAACCTTAGGACTGTAGGTATGGTAAGTACATACTACCACTGAGTTATGTATATATGTACCCTCAACCCGATTTGTTTTTTCTTTCTTTTTTAAAATAGGGTGTCACTGTGTAGTTCAGACTAGCCTTGAACTTGTGGTGTTCCTTTTGCTTGGGGCTGGGCCCGGCCTTTTTTTTTTTGTAGGGTGGGGGGTTGTCCTTGCTATGATGTTCAGGCAGGCCTTGAACTCACAGCATTCTTCTTGTCTCAAGTTCCCAAGTGCTGGGATTATAGGTATGCACCACCATGTCTGTAGTTTTCAGGCCAATATTAAAAGAGAACAAATACTACACATCAAGTTTGGAAAGTACAAATTTTGGTAATTCAGAAATGTGCTATAATAGAAAGTAAAAACATAACCATGTAATTAAAATTGGTTAATTTATAATAATATAACTTGTCTATTTTTCTATTCTTTTTTTTTTTTTTTTAATGTACTGGGAATTGAACTTGGAACCTTGCTCTTGTGAGGCAGGCACTGGAACCACTGAGCTGTATTCCAGGCAGTATTTTTCTATTCTTAATTGTATTTACAAGTATACTACAGATTTAACTTTGGGCAGATGCTAACAGTAATAACTTGCAAAGCAAGGTATTTGTAATATTTTAAAATTTGCCATTAACCTAGAAATTTAATGTGCTGTTTAACAGGACATTTGAATTGATTTGTTCAAATTGACCTGTGACTTTTTTTTTTTGAGATAGGGTCTTGCTTTGTAGTTCAGACTGGCCCTGAACTCTTTATGTAACCCAGGCAAGCCTCAAACAGCATTCCTACCTCTGCCTCCCGAGTACTTGGGATTACAGGCTTGAGCCACCATGCCCGGCATTGTGGTATGTGGTACTGGGGATTGAATTTGGGACCTTTTGCTTGTGAGACAGATGGTGGAACCACTGAGCTAAATTCCCAGCCCTGACTTGTGACCTTAAAACATTGGAAGGTAGCCAGAATGGTTGTTTTTAAAAGTTTAAATTGACAACAAAAATAGACATGTAACAGAATTTTCAGGAATGAATTAAATAGTGCATCCTATGGTGGGAATGTTGTAGAAAATCTGATGAATTGGATTCCTTGGCCTTGTTTTACAGGAAACGTCCTGATCAGACCTGGGTTCAGTGTGATTCCTGTCTAAAATGGCGAAAATTACCAGACGGGATAGATCAACTTCCAGAAAAATGGTATTGCTCCAATAACCCTGACCCACAGTTCAGGTACCATATAGTTGGTAGTACCCTTTTGGAAAGGCAGAAAGTACTATTCAAGATGTCTGAATGGGTGCTGGTGATGTGTTATTGCCATGTGCTCTTTTTGTCTAGAAATTGTGACGTTCCTGAAGAACCTGAAGATGAAGATTTGGTACATCCCACATATGAAAAAACCTACAAAAAGACGTGAGTGTTGGCATTCGTATGTAATGAGGAAAGAGTGCCCAAGTCAGGAACAGTAGTATCTCAGCTTTACGATTGATGCTTCTCCCCAGACAAAGCTCGTGTACTAGTATGTGTTCAAAAAGACTATGATGAGAGCATCTGAAGTTGTTTCCAAGTGTGTTATCTGCTGTGCAGTCATTTGATGTTTACTGATACCCTAAGACCTAAGGTCACGTGTAGTAGATCTTGTTGAGCCATGTACAGATGAATTGTAAGTGAATGTTCAGGTGCATCTAGTCCTCACAGGTGAGATTTGTGCATTACTAATTAGAAGTTGTAGAAGTACAATCATGAATTGTAAGGGAGCTCAGGAGGAGAGATTCCTTCTGGCCAGGGGAGAGAAGGGCAGAGATGGAGCAGGAAACTTCATGCAGATGATTTTTGTAGTCCATTTATGGGTGGCAGGGTGGGTAAGATGAATGTATAGGGAACGGTAATACATTCCATTTACCTGGGTAGATGTACGAATGGGAGTAATGGAAAGTGGGGATGCAGAGATAACTTGGTAGCCTTAGGCTGACATGCTAGACAGAGAAAGCAGATTCACTGAGAACTGTCCAGTGACTTTAGTATGCAGCACACGATCCTGTTACTACATTCAGTGGCGGTATTGGATGCAGAGAGAGGGCTTGGATAATTCTCATCCAAGGGCCTACAGTTGAGGCCTGTGAGATTAAAAGCTTTAGGAAGACATTAAGGTTCTGAGATTCTGGAGTTTTTTGTTGTTGTTTTGTTTGGTTTTGTTTCTTGAGATAGGGTCCCGCTGTGTAGTTCAGGCTGGCCCTGAGCTCACTATGGAGCCCAGGCAAGCCTTAAGCTCAGCAGTCCTCCTGCCTCTGCCTTCCGAGTGCTGAGATTACAGGCAGGAGCCACCATGCCCAGTATTGTTGTATGTGATTACAGGGGACTGAACCAGGGACCTTGCACTTGCTGGGAAGGTGCCTGAACCACTGAGCTAAATCTCCAGACCTGAGATTCTGTTTTTAAGGTAGATGGTATTCCCTCACTGAGAGGCCTTATTGCTAATTATAATGAAGCAGAGTTCAGTGTACATGTCAGAGTAATTTGGCAATGAAGTATGTCACTGGAAAATAGGAGTTAAGCTTAAAAATGAGGCAAGTGTAAAATATTCGTCATTTTTTGTCTTTGTTTTAAAGCAACAAGGAAAAATTTAGGATCAGACAACCAGAAGTGATCCCTAGGGTAAGTAAGCCTTCCATTTCATGATACCTGTGTCTTACTCTTGGTAGAACTAGTATAATCCATCTGAAATGTAAAGTTTTGGGGTTATATAACAGATGAATAGGATCTTGTTAATTCAGTTTATTATCTCTTTTTTTTTTGTACCCCTCCTTGCCCTCTTTTCCCACCCTGACTTCTCACCCAGCATCCTCATTCAGTCTGTTGAGCTGCAGTGTTCAGCTGGGAGTTATCTGAGGCAGGGCAAACAAACAGTCCTTTAAGGCTCTTGGTACAGGGGCAGTTATGGAAGTGTCACAGGCTCACTTAAGGGCCACTGTCTGGTGCTGACTTGGCCAGAGCCAGCATCTTTTTTCCCTTTGGTTGACTACTAGGCTTGGCCTGTAGTTCTCTCAGTGCTTGGTGGTGTCAAGGAGATTTGGCTGAGTATGTGAATATAAGGAAGTAGTATGTTTCTTTTCTGGGAGCAAGACATTAAAATCAGGACCTCACACGGTGCCATTGAGCTAAGTCCTGAGCATAGTGCATTTCTTCTCTCCATTATTACAGGTGGGCTTGAGTCACCATACCCAGTATTGTATGTGGTTACCTGGGATTGAACCAGGGACCTTGTGTTTGCTAGGCAGGCGCTGGAACCACTGAGCTAAACCTCCAGCCTAATAGTGCATTTCTTATGTGAAAAGTTACAGTCTGTTAGAGGACGAATATGTGTGGACATAATTACACTGAAATGAGAGTTTCAGGGGGAGGAAGAGAGTCCTGGGCTTACTGTTCTTCATTTCTTTTTCTTAGAACAGTATGTTTTCATTCTGTTGGGTACGGCCCTATAGTATGGGGTCACCACAGAAAACACAGGAAATCATCTTCAACTTTGTGGGCCACATGCAGTCCCTGTGTGGTATTTGTATTGTTTGCATTCTTTAAAAATATAAGACCATTCTGAGTTTACTAGCTGGCTGGATTTGGCCATGGTTAGTTGATCCCTACTTAGTGCAAGAAGTTTACATGTTTAGGGTAATTGTTAGTGTCTTCTGGGGTAGGTGGAAAGGAGAAGACATGTGTTGTGTTTGAGCCACGTCATTTTAAAATAACCCTTTCAGATCTGCTTTTCTCTTCTGACAGATTAATGCTGAGCTGTTGCACAGGACCACTTCTGTGCCAAGTCAAAGCTTTTCTTCTCCTAAGGAAAGTGTTCCAAGAGCACATCTTCAAGAAGTGGCAAATTCTTATCCAACAAGACTTCTAAATAATCATCGGGTTTCACCCCAGTCCGACCCTGAGAGCAGCAGGTTAGTGCAAAGGTGTACTTTTCCATTTGTGCCTTTATTTGATATTCTCGGCCAATAACACCTGAGAAATCACCATTTATATGAATATAAAAAGATTACTTTGCTTTATTGTCTACTTTTCCCCACTTTGGACCTGCTATCTACTTAAGTTAATTTAAAAATACTAATTGTTGCTAGGGTATGGTGGTGTGCACTAGAAGGTGTAATGTCAGCCACTCAGGAGGCTGATGTGGAAGGGTTACTTGGGTCCAGGAGCTCAAGCCCAGCGTGGATTCTTAAAAAAAAGGAAGAACTAGGAGTATTCACTGTGGACTATGATCAACAGGCTTTTGGACCCCTTCTCATCCTGCAGAGTTTGGCAGCTACTGTGTCTCTTCCTCTGTCAAAAGATAGGAAATTTACTTTCTTTTTTGAAAAATACTTTTTTTTTTTTTTTTTTTGAGACAGGGTCTCACTTTGTAGTTCGGGCTTGCTCTGAGCTTACTATGTAGCCCAGGCGAGCCTCGAAATCAGCAATCCTTCTGCCTCTGCCTCCTGAGTGCTGGGATTATAGGTGTGAGCCACCACGCCCAGCACTGTAGTATGTGGTATTGATTGCTGGTGGGTGTGTGAGTCTCCACGCCCAGCATTGTATGTGGTTTCCGGGATCGAACTCAGGACCTTGCGCTTGCCAGGCAGGCGCCGGAACCACTGAGTTAATCCTCCGGCCTGAAAAATGCTTTTTTTTGTAAAACCAAAAATTTCATAAAATAAGGACATGATAGTTAATACATTGTGTATCATCTTCAAATTATTGCTCAGTATGAAACATAGAAAAAAGATTATCTTTCAGGAAGAAGAAACAGAAAAGAAATGTACTTTCTGGAGCCTTTTTTTTTTCCTTCCTGAGACAGGGTCTTACTTTGTAGTTCAGGCTGGCCCTGAGGTCACTATGTAGCCCAGGCAAGCCTCGAACTCCGCAATCCTCCTGCCTCTGCCTCCCAAATGCTGGGATGATAAAGCATGAGCCACCATGTCCAGCATTGTGGTCTGTGGTACTGATTGCTGGTGGGCATGAGTCACCACGCTTGGTGTTATTGTATATGGTTACCAGGGGATTGAACCAGGGACCTTGTGCTTGTTTGCTAGGCAGGCATTACAACTACTGAACTAAATCTCCAGCCCTCTGGAGCCCTTTTTTTTTTTTTTCGCGGTACTGAGGATCGAACTCGGGTCCTTGTGTGTCCAAGGTTGGTGTGGTACCACTTGAGCTAAATCCCCAGCCCCCCCCTTTTTTTTTTTTTTTTGAGACAGGGTCTTGCTTTGTAATTCAGGCTGGCCCTGAGCTCACTATGTAGCCCAGGCAAGCCTTGAACTCAGCAATCCTCCTGTCTCTGCCTCCCGAATGCTAGGATTACAGTGCTGGGATTACAGGCGTGAGCCACCACGCCCGGCACTGTGGTATGTGGTATTGATTGCTGGTGGGTGCAAGTCACCACACCCAGCATTGTATGTGGTCACCAGGATCTAACTCAGGACCTTGCGCTTGCGAGGCAGGCTCTGGAACTACTGAGCTAAATCTCCAGCCCCATGAGCCATTTTTATAGCTGACAAAGCCTGTGAGGAATGTCCACTGGAATAAGGGAAAGACTGACTACTCAGTGGCAGGCAGGCAGCTTCCTCTTCCTCTCTCTACTCCCACCTGCTTTCAGAGACAGGCTGTTGATAGTGAGGATGTGAGCCTAGTCCAAATGCTTCCAGGTATTTCACAGGGAGTGAAGGACTGCCACGTGTGATCTTCATGTAGGCCAACTGGAGAAGAAAAGTATAAAATCCTTTGGGGGAGGGGAGGGTAAATGGTACATAAACAGATCTTTTACAGCAATAGGGTAAATAAGATAGAGAAAAGACAAAATGTCAGTACAGGAGGCCAGAATCTGAATATAAAGGAATTTCAGTGTGGGAAATCAGAAAAAGAAGCCTTGAAAGAGGAGGAAGTAACACCATTAAGTGTGGGGCATTGTGTCTGGATTTTCTTTTTTTTTCGTGTGTGTGTGTGTGTGTCGAGGATCAAATGCAGCTCCTGGTGCTTGCCAGGCAGATGTGCTACCAAGCTAAATCCCTGACCCTTAAGGATCCTGGTGTCTCGAAAAAGACTCATTGCCAAGGTGTGTCATCATGACATTGTGGATCATGAAGGAAAAGACGGTTTTTTGTTTTTTTCAGAAAGGAAAAACAGATTATTTGCTCTAGATCAGGACAGAAACACTCAGTGATAGATGTAAATGGAATGGTCCTTTTAAATTTGTGAGAAAGTAATTCCCAACCTGGAAGTCTATGGAACAGCATGACAAGCAGTAAACGTGAGAGGGGAATAAAGACATTTTCATCTTTCAGGTTGCGAGATCCTTTCTCACAGTGTGTGTGGTGCGCACTCCTCAGCATGAGAGTAAGCCAGGGTAGTAGAATCCTTCTTGAGGTCCAACAGGTCCAGCAAGCAAGGTCTGGAAAGCCTGGCAGCTTTGGAGAAGAATAATCCATTGGTGATGAATTTATAGGATGCCACTTACAGGAAAGTGAGGCAAGTTTTAATTAAGGGAAGCTCACTTTGTGACATGATAGAGGTTTGCTTAGTGGCTTACCTCCGAGCACTGAATGCTGACAAATGAAAAAGGCCTCACCATTCCCCAGGGACATAAAAAAGGGGGTCTGGTGTGGGTGTCATTCTGTCTGGGTATATTTCTTTTTTTTTTTTTTTTTTTTTTTTT
>PVIC010007913.1:0-49127 GCA_004025085.1 Thryonomys swinderianus | reverse complement strand
TCGCAAGCGCAAGGACCTGAGCTCGATCCCCGGTAACCACATACAATGCTGGGCGTGGAAACTCACGCCCACCAGCAATCAATACCACATACCACAGTTCCGGGCGTGGTGGCTCATGCCTGTTATCCCAGCACTCAGGAGGCAGAGACAGGCGGATTGCTGAGTTCTTGGCAGCTTGCCTGGGCACCATAGTGAGCTCAGGGCCAGCCTGAACTACAACGCGAGACCCTGTCTCAAAAAGGAAAAAAAAAAAAAAAAAAAAGAATGACAAGATCAAGCCATTTAGGTGCAAATGGAGACACCTGGAGGATATACTAATAAGTGAAATCAATAGATCACAGATAGGCAAATTCCGGATCTTCTCTTTGACATGAACACCTATAGATGCAAATGAGCCCTAGAAAGTATGACAGCTTTTATAGAGTGGGAAATTTCCATAGGAAATTTTGTGTGGGAATGTAATGAGGGGAAGGAATAAATATGATACAGAAAGAAAATAAAAGAGCATGTATAAAGGGGGTGAGGAGGTGTGGGTGGGTAGGGATATGGGTAAAAATGAGCATTAACTTTTGTCGTATACTGGTACAAATTCCCCAATGTTATACGTGATTTTGAGATGTATGTAAATTGTACCAATAAAGAATTCAATTTAAAAATAAATAAATAAATAAAAGGGCCAAGGATGGAGTCCAGTATGGAGCCCCAGGTTCAAGCCCAGTACCAGAAAAAGACACAAAAGTCCTGCCGCCTCTTAGTGCCCTGCCAAGGCCGCGTTTGCCAGGTCGCGGGAACTGGAAAGCGGGTCCCTCTCTCTCCTGGCACGGGGCCTGGGGACCTGGAAAGCAGCCGGGCGGGGTGGCCCGGCCCCGGAGTCACCTGTGTCCCACTGCGGCCCTGGGCACCGCAGTAGCCGCTGAGGTCAGCCCTGGCTGCCAGCCCGGAGCTCGCTCACCCCTCCTGCCAGTCTGATGGCCATGAGCTCATGGGCTACCGATGTGCTGTTCTGGGGCGCGGTGAAGTGGAGCCATGCTGCGTCTCTGCACTGGGGACCCCCGCCTGGCTGCCTGGTCACCTTCAGGAAATGTGAGTAGAGTTAATCAATGACGGCTTCTAATCTTTTTTTTTTTTTTTTTTGGAGACAGGGTCTCGCTTTGTAGTCCAGGCTGGCCCTGAGCTCACTATGTAGCCCAGGCAAGCCTCGAACTCAGCAATCCTTCTGTCTCTGCCTCCCGAGTGCTGGGATGACAGGCGTGAGCCACCACGCCCGGCATTGCCTGCTTCTACTCTTAAAGGGATAGATACCCATCGAGGCCAGAGGCCCACTGTGAGCACAGCCAGTAGACTATTACACAGCAATGAAAAAGAAGGAAGCAGCCAGACACTGAGCTGCTTGTCTGGGATCCCAACTCCTGGGGAGGCTGAGGCAGGAGGATCTTAAATTCGCGCCCAGCCTGGGCAACTTAGTGACTTAGCAAGACCCTGTTACAAAATGAAAAATAAAAAAGGCTGGGGACAGAGTTCAGTGCAATGGCCTGGGTCCAGTCCCCAGTACTGAAAAAACAAAGCCACATGGTGTATGACCTCATGGACAGGAAGTGTCCAGCCCAGCCAAATCCAGAGGCAGGAAGCAGGACAGTGGCGGCCGGGTGGGGGACAGTCACGGGACGGGATCCCCCGGAGGACATGCATGTCTCCGAACAGGCAGAGCCGTGGCTGTGTGCCCGTGGGTGTGTGGGTGCCACGGACTCGGCTCACGGTGGCCACTGCTGGGCTCGCGCTGAGGCCCGGAGTTGGGGACCACCGAGGCCATGGGCCCTGCCCAGGCCCGGTCCCTTTGCCGCGGAAAGGCTGTGTCTGGTGTGGCCATGCGAGTGGCACGTGTATCGGGCACCTACTGCACAGCCGGTGCCCTGTGGGCCGCTGCCGTAGCCGCTGGGATGGCGGCTGTGCTGGCTGGGGTGGGGGTGCCGGGCCAGTGCTGGGGCAGGGACCCCCCAGGGCTGTTCCCCTTCCTCTCACCTCCTCAGCCTCCGCTTCTCTGTCCTGGCGTCTGGGATGGAGCCAGAGGCTTCACCCGGAGCTGCCTCTGCGGCCGCCTGAAAATGACTATCTGGAGACAGCTGAGTTGCCCAGGCTGGCCTGTAACTTGTAGACGTTCCTGACTCAGCCTCGAGTAGCTGGGATCACACGTGGGCTCCCACTTTCTGCAGGATAAGGAGGTGTCCCAAGGAACTCAGGGGACCCTGTCTGGGGGCCAGGCTGGTCGTTTCCACTGCTTCCTCCAGGGGCGCCCTTCCCTGTACCATCACAGTCCAGCCGCAGCAAGGTGCTGCAGGGTCTAGGGACCTTTGAGTCACAGAAAGGCTCCCACAGAGGCTGAGGCAGGAGGATCTCAGGTTAGAGGGCTGAGCAATTTAGAGAGATCCTGAATCTGGGGCCCCAGAAAGCAAGCAAACAGGGTGAGGCTGTCACCTCTGTGTCCTTGAGGGTGACGAGAGGACCCGGTCACCCACTCACACCAGGGCCTTTGCTCTGGAGCACAGAGAGGGCTAGGCACCCGGCTCGGGCACCCAGTGACTGGGACCCGAGCTGGGATTTGAACCTGGGATCTATGTCAAAGCCAGGCAGGGAGGACACGTGTGGGACACCCTGCACCTCTCTGTGGGATCCAAGAACGTCCCACTTTCCATCCTGTCCTTACAGGCCTTGGGAGGCAGAGGCAGGCAGGCAACACTGGTGCTGGGAAGTGAGCCCCAGCCTGAGAGAGAGACCCAGGGGTGACGGACCCCGCTTGGCCTCCAAGAGCAGTGTCAGGGGTTTCTGAGGAAGCTTTCTAAGTAGGGTTTTGAAGCACGAATAGGAGTTGTTCAGAGGCAGACTAGTCACTGCAGTGCCGGGTGGTCTGTTAAACATCTACCATGTGCCGGTGCTGCCCTTTCACCCTCATCCAGCAGGCCTCGGCCCCTCTTTCCTGGGCACACAGGGCTTGCCCAAACTTGCCCCTTCCAGTTCTTTCTCGTCCTTTTTTTCTTGTTTTCTGTGCTTTTTCAACATCTCAGTCTTTGGTCCCTGCCAGGCTGGAGGGGGCCCCGTCCCGCTTGGAGACACAGCCGCGCCCTCGGGACACGGCGCGGGTGGTCTCTGGTGTCCGAGGCCCCCGTCAGGCGCGGGTCCCGCCCTCGGGGCCGCGGTCACCAGTCTGCGGGGCGGGGCGGGCGAAGTCCGGGCCCATAAAGGCGGCGGCGGCGGCGGCGGCGGCAACAGCCATGTGGGGAGCGGGACTCCCGCCGCCGCCGCTGCTGCTGCTGCTGCTCACGGCGATGTCGCAGCCGCCGCCGGGGGGCGCCTTGGCCCCGGCCGAGAAGTTCCCTGCGGACCCGGGTCCGGATCCGGCCCCGGCCCTCTACACGGCCCAGGAGCTCCGGAGGCGCCTGGAGGACCTGCTGGCTCGGCTGCGCGCGAACCGGAGCCGCGCCGCCCCGGACGCCGCGCCCAGCCCCGCGCCCGCGGTCCGAACGCTCACCCCGGAACGTGAGTGCACCCGCCCGTCCCTTCCCGGGACCCCGTGGACAGCCCGCCCCGGAGCCCCCGTTTCCCTGCTGGGCAGAGCACAGGAGCCGCTGTTCCCTCCCGAGCCCCCCCCGGCGCCCGGGACCTTTGTGTCCCAGGACCCGGCGGGACCACGCGGCTGCTGCGCCCCGTTCTGCACGGGGGAGGCCGGGCCGGAGACGCCAGGCTCTCCCCCAGGTCCACGGCGCTTGGGAACCCGGGAGCCCGGGAGAACCGGGACCCAGCGGCGGACCGAGGAGGGCGGGGCCGGTGCCCGGTCTGATGCAACAGCGCATCGAGACCGAGTCACGCGCGGCCGGGGCCTCGCGGGTGGCACCGCTGCGCGGCCGGGGCCCGAACTTCTTCATTTCTGCACAACTTTGTCTCTCGATCGAAGCCCCCGCCGCTGCCGCACCCCAGCCCCGCCCCCGTCCTTCCCCAGCCCGCGCAGCGGCGCGCCGCCCGGGTTTCTCCAGAGGCTGAGGCGGGAGGACCTCCTGAGCTCAGAAGTTCGAGGCCAGGCGGGGCGACCTAGCGCGAACCGGTCTCAAACAAAGCAACGCCGAAAAAACAATTAGCCAAGATCTGAATCCCCAAACCCTAAAACTTGGGCACACGTGCCATCTTCCACGTATTTATTAAGCACCTGCTACGAGCAGGCTCGGGGTGACCAGGGAGGGGTCAGGCCGGCTGCGATGGAGGCGTGTGTGCAGAGGCCTGGGGTGCGACCGGACTTGGCCTGCGGTGGCACGGCACAGGCCACGGGGACAGCCCTGCTCTCTCCCACAGTGCAGCCCCGGCCGGACGGCAGCCTGCGGGTGCGCATCCCCCGGGCGTCGCTGCCCCCGGGCGTCCCCGGAGCCTACCGCGTGCATCGCGCCCTGCTCCGCCCGACCCCGGCGGCGCCCGAGCCCTGGGACGTGACGCGGCCTCTGCAGCGCCAGCTGCGCCTCCGAGGCCCCCGGGCGCCCGCGCTGCTCCTGCACCTGTCGCCGCCGTCGAGTCTGTGGCTGGAGCCGCTCGCCTCGCCGCCCCGGCTGGAGCTGCACCTGCGGGCCCGCGCCACCAGAGGGCGCCGCAGTACGCGCCTGCGCACCAAGGACGACTGCCCGTTAGGGCCGGGGCGCTGCTGCCGCCTGCACACCGTGCACGCGTCGCTGCAGGACCTGGGCTGGACCGACTGGGTGCTGTCGCCGCGGGAGCTGCGCGTGGGCGTCTGCGCTGGCGAGTGCCCCGGCCTGTACCGCTCTGCCAACACGCACGCACAGGTCAAAGCGCGTCTGCATGGCCTGAGGCCGGACTTGGTGCCCGCGCCGTGCTGCGTGCCCTCCAGCTACGACCTGATCGTCCTCATGCACAACACCGAGAGCGGCGTCGGGCTGCGAACTTACGATGACCTGGTGGCCAAAAGCTGCCACTGCGCATGAGCAGCCGGCCTCCGCTCCGGCACAGCGGCCCCGCCCCCAGAGGGCGTGACCTGCGCCTGGCTCCTCATCACTCCTCCTCCCGCCCTTATAACTATTTATATGACTGTATTTATTGTTAATTTATTGGGGTTACTTGGCTGGGGGCTGCACGGCTGGCTCCATGGAATATGTATTTATTTAAAACTCCAGTAATAAACGTGACGTGCAAAGGGTCCTGTGGCGTCCAGGATGGAGCTGGGTCCGATTCCTCTCTGAGGTTTGGGGCGCCGGGCCTCGTGTCTTCTTCTTCAAGTCCTTTTTCCAAACTCCGGGCAACGCCCTTCCGGTCCGCGAGGAGCAGGGGAGTCGGCAGCGACGGGGCCCCTCTGCGGTCGGGGCATCCCCGGTCACCTGCCTCTCCAGAAGACCGGGGAAATGAGGCTGAACAAACTGGAAATGCACAGAGCGCGGCACACGCCCGTGATCCCAGCCACCGGAGAGGCCGAGGCAGGACGGTTGCAAGTTAGCCTGGGCAGCTTGGCCAGATCCTGTCTCAGGGTAAAACTAAAACGGCTGGGGTTTGACTCAGCCGTGACAGTTTGCCTGGTGTGTGAAGCCCGGGTTTTGTCCCCAGCAAAAGAGAAAGAAAGGAAGGAAAGAAAGGAAAAAGGTCAGGAAAGGGGAAGAGACTGGCCCGGAGGGGCGTGCTCTGCCCGAGGCGGGAGAAAGGGGGCGGCTGCTGAGCCGGCCTTGAAGGGGGCCGCTCTTGCCGCGGGCGGGGCTGGCGCCCGACCCCCGTGTATCAGAACGTTTTGGGCAAAGGTGGAGGGGTGGCGTCTGGGTGACAGAAGAAACAGCCACAGGCAAAGGCGGGAGCCCGGTGGACACCCCCACTCCCCGGCCAGGGCGGGAGGAAGGGCCCGGTCACTCAGCAGGGCCTGGCGGCTCAGTGCTGGGAGATCTCGTAGGTGGCTTCCTCCCCGGGCCCCTGGAGGTTGCCGTAGACCGGCTGCATATCCAGGCTTGGGCTCCTGTAGTTCATGTAGAAGTCGCTCTCCTCGAAAGGGTGGGCCCTGTGAGGAGAGGTCACTGGTGGGTGGCGTGCGGGGCGCAGATGCGTGCAGACGCGCATCCCAGTGTCTAGGAGACCGAGGGCGCCAGCTGTGGTGGTGCCACATCTGTCCTCCTCGCACTGGGGAGGCTGAGGCAGGAGGATTGTCAGGAATTCAAGGCCTACCTGGGCTTTACGGTGAGCTCGAAGCCAGCCGGGATGACACAACAAAACAATATTTCAAAAAAAAAAAAAAAGAGGCGGGGAAACACCCCTCATTGGCTGGGTCTCCCCTGGGGAAGTGGGGTAAGCTGGGACAGAGCTGCTGAGTCAGTCCGGGAGGCTCCGGGCAGGGGCGCTGGGGCGGGGCGGCCAGCCTTCCTCAAAACCAGGACGGTTGCTGCGCTCGTGTTCAAGTCAGGTTTCGGTTTCCTCTTGAGGGTCGGAAGCGGCGACCTGAGTGCGGTCTGCGAGCGCAGCGGCTCTCGGCCGGCTGCCTTTGGGCGGCGCTGGGGCCGGAGCCCTGCGCCTGGACCGCTCAGCAATCCCTTATTCCCTTATTCCCGGCCTGTGCGGCCTCCCGGAGTCCCGGGCGGCAGGTGTGCACCACCGCACCGACTGTGGGAAGATATTTTGAGACTAGGAGTTCAGGGCCAGCCAGGACAACATAGTGAGACCAGCCACCTCTGAAAAGGGGGAAAAAACGTCCATTTCAATAAATTTCTATCGGTCTTTCACGTTTTAGTGTGAATTGCTCTGCACACACGAGTCCGTGCACAGAACGGATGGGGCTGGGAAAGAGTGTATCTTTCCCTCACCACCGTGTGGCCCGGGGCAAACCCTTCCTCAAGCTTCCCAGATGCTCCATTTCTACGACTGTGAAATGTAGGTTGGAAAGGGCACATACAGTTCTAACCTGGCACGCTGGGGGCCGGGCACACGAGGAGGCTGGGCCAGAGCGCTGGTTTACAGGGTGACACAGGAGAACGTCAAGCCGCGGCCGCTGGGTGAGAGCTGGGCTCCCAGCTTCCTACCAGAGACCGCTGCAGCTCAGCGAACGTGCATCTGCTTTGTAGGCGAGCTGCTTGCCGGCCCTGCCCCCCAGTTCCCCAGGCCCCGCCCCTTCCGGGTCCCAGAAGCCCGTGGGCCCGGCTGTCCTCTGGCACACTGTGCCCAGCCCCCTAAACGAGAGCTGTGAGAGTCGCGCCCGTGTCCTAGGCCAGGCGTGCACAGGGGAGCTGTGAGCGTCAGCACGCCACGGAGGCCGAGGCCCACAGTCGGGACAGGATTTGTCCAAAATCACACAGCCTCCATGTGGCAGAGCTTTGGTGTTTTTTTTTTGTTTTTTTGAGACAGGGTCTCGCTTTGTGGCTCAAGCTGGCCCCGAGCTCACTGTGTAGCCCAGGCAAGCCTCGAACTCACAGCAATCCTCCTGCCTCTGCCTCCTGAGTGCTGGGATAACAGGCGTGAGCAGCCATGCCCGGCGTTTTGGTCTTTTGAAACACGATCGAACTATGTAGCCCAGGCTGGTTTCGAACTCTTGGTGACCCTCCTGCCTCATCCTCCCGAACGCTGAGATGGGAGGCATATACCACTCCACGCAATGTTTTTAGTGGGTTCTCTCTGCTGTTTTTGAGTTAAAGTCTTGCTAAGTTTCACAGGCTGGCTTTAAATTCCTATGCTTAAAAAATCCTGCTGCCTCAGCCTCCTGAGTAGCTGCACGCCACTATGCCCAGCAGGCATAGCAGGGATTTAACCACGGTGGGCCAGCCCCTCCGGTCACTCACCTGTGGTCCAGCCACTCCCGGCGATGGTCCAGCTGTCCCACGAATATGTTCTCGTAGTCAGGCGCGGCAGGGCCCGGCAGTGCGGCCGGGGGCGCCTGGAGGCTTGGGCTGCGGCTGCTATACCGTGGCTGGACGCCCGAGCCGGGCCTGGCTGCCCCCTGAGGGCCCCAGGCCTTCCCTGGGGCCTGAGTGCTGGCCACACGGCCGCCGTAGCGTCTCCAGGCCAGCACCCCGCCGGCCACCAGGAGCCCAGAGAGGAGGAGACTGCCGGCCGCCAGCCCAGCGGCGGCGCCGGGGCCCAGGCCGGGGGCACAGCTGCTGTGCAGGAAGGTGGATAGGTTGTGCCAGGTGCCCGTGGCCGGGTGCAGGCAGCGCAGGGGCTCCCGGCTGGAGCAGTTGTCCTGCCGGGCCTGGTGCCAGGGGCCCAGGGCACAGCCACAGTCAGCCCTGAGCTCCAGCTCGCAGCGCACGGCCAGTGCCACGTCCACGCTGTCCAGCGGGTTGTGCAGGACGCTGAGGACTCGCAGCTGCTGCAGGGGCGCCAGGAGGGGCAGCGACAGCTCCCGCAGCCCAGTGGCCGACAGGTCGAGAAGCCGCAGGTTCCTGGCCGCGGGTGGCCAGTCCGCAGGCCGGGGCAGCGCGTGGCCACTGAGGTTCAGGCACCTGTTGTTCGACTTGAGGCTCCCGTCCAGGTCTCCGGAGAGGACACTGCAGGAGAGCCCCTGGCCCCACAGCCTCTGCAGCAGCAGCAGCGGCCCCAGGAGCAGCGCCCAGGCCAGTGTGGTCCCCATGCGGGCGGCCTAGGAGAGACGGCGACACGGAGCTCGCCTGCGCCCTGCGGCTGCTGCGCCCTCAAGCCACGACTATTATTTCTTCTTCTTTTTTTTTTTTTTTTTTTTTGAGACAGGGTCTGGCTTTGTAGTTCAGGCTAGCTCTGAGCTCACTATGTAGCCCAGGCAAACCTGGAACTCAGCAATCCTCCTGCCTCTGCCTCCCGAGTGCTGGGATGACAGGCGTGAGCCACCACGCCCGGCTATTTCTTCTCTTTTTATAGCTCAAGCCAGGTGGGCTGTGGAGTGCACAGCTGTTATCTCAGCCTCAGGAGGCTGAGGCAGGAGGGTTGCTGCAAGCTCCAGGCCACCCTGGGCTGCATAGTGACACTTTGTCTCAAAAACAGCTCAGGAGGGGCCGGAGATTTAGCTCAGTGGTTCCAGCACCTGCCTAGAAAGCGCAAGGTACCTGCTTTGATGCCCAGTAACCACATACAACACCGGTGTGGTGACTCACGCCCACCAGCAATCAGTACCACACACCACAGTGCCGGGCATGGTGGTTCACGCCTGTCATCCCAGGACTCGGGAGGCAGAGGCAGGAGGATTGCTGAGTTGGAGGCTTGCCTGGGCTCCATAGTGAGCTCAGGGCCAGCCTGAACTACAAAGCCAGACCCTGCCTCAAACAAACAACAAAACAGCTCAGTGACGATGCCACCTGTTTTGCAAGCATAAGGTCATGAGTTCAGTTCCCAGAACCACCGCCAAAAAAACCCCCAATCCCAGATCAAGCCGGGTCAGGCCGGTTCTGACGTCTTCCCAGCTGGCCCCCATGGGCTAGGACCACCGCGGCCTGCACAGTCCAGCCCTTCTCTGCCAGCCCCCTCCCCACGGGCCTCTGACTCGCCGGCCACGAGGACAGGCCAGTGTGCAATATGCAAATGAGCAGTTGCCCAGGAAGTTACACAGCCCTCCAGGAGGGGCTGCCGGGCCCGGCCACGGCCCAGGTCTGGGCCTCGGTCCTAGTCCCCATCCACACCTCTGCCTCAGTGGTGCTGAGCGGTCTGAGCCGTGGCTAAGCTGGACGCCTGGCTGGGGACAGCAGACTGCAGCGGTTGGCGGCCCCGGCTCTGCGCTGGCTCCTGGGGCCTGGGAGGAGGAACTGCCGCTCGGTGGCTGCAGAGGGGAAGAGAGAAGTCTCCAGGACCCTCCCTCCTGCTCTGGGGCGGGGGGAGGGGTGGGCCAAGGTCCTGCTTCCCTTTCGGGGAACCCTACTGACTTCAGATCCTTCGTCTGCTCCTCAACTGCCACTGCAGCTCAGCGGACTGGTGACCCGTGTGTTCATTTAGTCACCCCACAAACACTTAGGCTAGGCTCCTGAAGAGGCCTCAGCCCCAGCCAGATCCTCAAGTTGCTCCAAGTCTTGAGAGCAAATAGAACAGAATACAGACACACCCCAGTCTATGCAGTCAGGACAAGGCCACCCAGAGGAAAAGGATACTGGAAGACTTTCTGCAGGATGAGGAGAAGGAGAAGAAGGGGCATTAGGGTTGGGGCTTCAACATATGAGTAGGAGTTTGCCAACTCCTGGCTGAAGCAGCATGGTTAAAAAGAATGGCTGAGTGGGGAGATTAAGAGGAGGAGCAGTGCTTGGAGAGGTGCCGGCTGCAAGCTTCCCCAGCCAGGGTGAGGACTCAGCTTCATCCCCAGGACTGTTTGAGCTCTGTGGGTATGGGAACAGGGGCAGGCCCAGTATCACAGACCAGTTGAGATCCAGTCTGGCCTCTGCTTCCAAGGGCCGTCGGTCACTCGGAGCCTCAGTCTCCAGGTCTAGGAAATGGGACACAAGCTGAGGTTCCTCCCAGACCCCGAGGAGGTGGCGTCTCCCACCATCCCGCCTCAGCACCTCCCGTCCCTATGTTAGCCGGAGGACGGCTGCTCCGGAGGGCACTCGGCACCCTGCACGCGCTTCGGTGTTATTTGCGCCTCTTGTCCCAGCACTCCGGAGGCTGAGGCAGGAGGATCTCAACTTCTAGCCCAGCCTGGTTGATGACCCTGCCTCAGAACAAAAGGTGGAAAGGGCTGGGGAGAGGCTCCGCCCCATGCCAGGGTTTCAGGAAGGAAGAAAGCGGAAGGCTCGGGCTGGGCGGGGCTGAAGCCCAGGCCACAGAGAGGACAGCACTGCGCGCTCTGAGCTCACCTGGCCGAGGGACTCCCGGGCACACGTCTGTCACTCCGTCTGTCGCCCCTTCCTGTGCGTGTGTGACGGAACCAAGGCCTCAGACTTCATGCCACTCCCAGACCTCGTTATATGTTTAAATGTGGAGATGGGGCATCTGGAACTCGCCACCCTCCCGCCTCAGCCTTCTAGAGTGTGGGACGACAAGCACGTGGCGCTGCGTCTGGCCTCTGTAATCGCTCTGGTACCCCGGCCACAGCAGGGTCCTGGCCAGGGCGCCCTGTCCCCGTTCGGTGCCGAGAGCCCCAGGCGCGGCCCAGGCCAGCAGACAAGTCCCCCAGAGACGCTCGGCCGCCCGAGACAGCCCCGACACAGCGGCGGGGCCCTCGCAGGGCTCCGCGGGCCCAAGGGGGATGGACCCTCAGGGCCGGAGGTCCCGGGCCGAGTCGGGAGGGGCGGCTGGCAGGCGCCCGGGAGCCCACTCTCTCGGGAGCTTCCTAAGGCCCAGTCACAAGTGGGCACCACGTGGGTCAAACCATAACCGACCAGAGGGTGGCGTGTGGGCCTTGGGGCTGACACTAGCCCAGGAACAGCACAGCATAGGGTGACTCCGGTACGGGCAGCCATCTGTCCCCGTCGTCTGGCACGGCCCAGCGCCCGCAGACCCTGGCTTATTCACCTGGGAAACCCCAGAAGGCGGCACCAGAAACCCAGGCTCCCCTGCCGCGGGGGCTCACCTGCGTCAGCTGAGCCCGCCCGCGGCGCCCGGCAGCGGCTGCCTGTGTGTCTGCCTGAGTGGGCTCCGTGAGCCCCAGGCTACCAGCGCAGGACCCCACACCCGAGCCAGGCCTGGGCGTGGCGGGGGCAGGGTCAGGCCGTCAGGCCTCTGCTGCTGTGTGAGGTGCCCGGGCGCGACCCCGCCTGGGGACGGTGTGGGGATCACACAGCGTGGGACGCGCAGCCACAGGGGCCTGAGCCTGGCTAGGAGGCCAGTGACAACGCGTGAGCGTGGTGTCTGGGGATACAGATGGCGCTGAGGGTGGATCCTCGGTCTCCACGCTGACCCGCACCCCAGCTCCAAGGAGCCCCACCCCTGCCACTTTCTGTCACCCCTACAGGGGCACAGCGCCGGGCACAAACATGTTCATGACTTGGGGAGACCTTGTTCCTCTTTTTTTTGAGACAGGGTCTCGCTTTGTAGTTCAGACTGGCTCTGAGCTCACTATGTAGCCCAGGCAAGCCTCGAACTCAGCAATCCTCCTGCCTCTGCCTCCCGAGTGCTGGGGTGACAGGCGTGAGCCACCACGCCCAGCTATTTTTTGTTTGTTTTGAGATAGGATCTCAGTCTGTACCCCAGACTGGCCTTGAACTCATGGAGATTGTCCTGCCTCAACCTCCTGAGTGCTGGGATGAAGGGCGTGTGTCACCACTGCAGGCTAAAACCACATTTAAATTTGTGATAGTAAAATTTTACAACCCACCAAGTATTCCGGGGAGGGGACAGGAACAGGCTGTGGCTCAAGGCAGTCACGGTGGCCGAGCAGGCTAGGCCGGCTATTGGCGGGTCTGACCCCGGCACAGGCCGCAGGGCTCCCTGGGGAGCCGCCCTTCCACAGCTGCAGGAAAGCTGGTCCTGGGGGCCAGCACGGGTCTCAGGGGGCATGCTCCTCACCTCCGAGGCTTCCTGGGCGTCCCCGACATGCCTGTGCACCCCGCACTCAGCCAAGCTCATACCAAGCTGAATCCCTGGCCTTTTTTTTTCTTTTTCCAGTACCAGGGATCAAACTCTGGACCTTGCACTTGCCAGGCAGGCCCCAGGCCACTGAGAGACATCAGGGTCTCTTGTTTTTATTCTGAGATGGCGTCCTGCTAAGTTGCTAAGTTGTGCAGACTGGGCTTGAACTTACTATCCTATCCCCTTGGCCTCCCAGAGTGCTGGGATTAAAAACGTGCGCTATCGCTTCTCGGCCTTTGGGCTAAGATCAAGTGTAAAAATGTGCGCTATGTCCCTTTCAGCACTTCAGGTCTTTTTGTACTGAGTTCGAACTCAGGACCTTGATTTTACACGGCAGGCGCTAGAGCTAAATCCCCAGCCCCAATACTTTAGACCATTGTATAAGCAGCAGCCAAGCGCTGTTTTTTGTTTTTTTTTTGAGACAGGGTCTCGCTTTGTAGTTCAGGCTGGCCCTGAGCTCACTCTGTAGCCCAGGCAAGCCTCGAACTCAGCAATCCTCCTGCCTCTGCCTCCCAAGTGCTGGGATGACAGTATGAGCCACCATGCCCGGCACTGTGGTGTATGATACTGATTGCTGGCGGGCGTGGGTCACCATGCCTGGTATTGTTGTTTGTGGTCACCGGGGATTGAACTAGGGATTTTGCGCTTGCTAGGCAGGCGCCGGAACCACAGAGCTAAATCTCCAGCCCAGCCAAGCGCTGGTTTCTTAATTAGGATTAAGCCACAGTTTCCGTGATCGCCCATGGAGAAAAGGTGTGTATGAGATGCTGGGCCGAGTTCACAGCGCGGGGGCTGACACTGGGGCCCTGGGAACCCAGGCCGGGGTGGGATGGGGTGGTCAGGGAGACTCCAAAGGGGGAACAGGGCCGAAATCCTCGGGAGCAAGTGCTTTGTGTCTTTGTTGCCACCCCGTGGCCACATCAGGAACGGCATGTTCAAACCGGACCCTCTCCCGGCCACGCCAGGACCCAGCAAAGCAGGGAGTTTACTGACTGCCTACTGTATGCCCAGACGTGCTTTAGGCCAGAAGGTCTCGGGACCGAACAATACATTCCACTCTCTGTCACCACGGAGCACAGGAAGATCCTGGGGGCCTAGACAACTAAAACGAACAGGATGTCACACAAGGCAACCATGGTGTCCACCTGTTGTCTCAGGTGGCTACTCAGGAGGCTGAGGCAGGACGACCACAAGTTCGACTTCTGGAATGAGGACGCAGTCCGGGTGGTCGACTCAGGAAGCCTCCCTTGCCTGGGAAGGCCCCTCTCACAGGGGACCCCAGCTACCAGGCGAGATAGCAGCGGGGTTGAGTCACAGGCTATATGAGCCACAGAAGGCGGGGGGGGGGCAGCACCCCAGGTTCGGCCAAAGCGCAGCAAGGACACAGCGGGCTTGGGCAGCGGTTCCTGTGCCAGTCTACGGGCCCGAGCAGCTCTGTCCCTCCGCCAGCGGCTGGGGCGCCCGGTTGCCCAGAGGGCGGCTAAAGTAGGGGCACAGTGTGTAGCTTTGCTAGGTTTCATTTTGGGCAAAGACTGTGTTGTTAAAGGCGGCGTGATGGCTTCTTCCTCTCACCTGCCGAGGTTCCCAGACCTACTGGAGCTGCTTGTAGCTGACAAGGCCACCGGGCTGGACCGCTGAGCTCCGCCCCGGGACACCGTCCCCCTTCGGGGCCTCCACCAGCTGCTGCTGCAGCTCTCAGTGTTCGGGTTTTAATTTTTACGTTGCATTTAGAAAATTGCCCATAATTATGGCTTCTGAGAGCAAACGGGTCTCAGAATGTGGCTGGTTCCCAGTGTGTCCACCTCCCACTCGGCTGGGCAGGGCCAGCAGAGGCCACCAGCCCGGGCTCTGGCCCCACTGGAGAGAGGAGGCAGCGGCGCCTGGTGTCCCCTCCTCGGAGAGGGACAAATCCCTCTGCCGAGCCCACCGCTGCGTCCCGGGGGCAGGTCTGGATGCTGAGCCAGGCCGGCAAGGGACACCGAACACGACAAAGGCACCGAGGGTGGCGTGAACCCCACAATGGGCAGGAGGTGGCCTGGGAGACAGGGAGGAGGAAGGGGAGGAGGGAAAGGAAGGGAAGCGGGAAGGGGAGGAGGAAGAGGCTTCGGAGACTAGGAGCCAGGCCGGGCCAGGGCTGGGCCCTGCCCGCTGGGACAGGCCTTGGGGCCCCACGGAGCCACTCCCAGGTCTAGCCTGCGGCACCTGCCCACCTGGCCTACGAGCTGGGGACCACCCCCAGCAGCTCTGTCACCCCCGGGCACAGGGCTGGACACCCACGGCTCCGCCTGAGTCGCTCGCGCTGGCCTGTGAGTGCCTGGCCGGACTCCCGTGGCCGGAGAGCCGGCCTCGCAGGGGACACAGACAGAGCCGGCCTCCAGGTTCAGCGCTTGGCGGTGCGGGGGCCGGAAGCAGGGCCCCCCCATCCATGAGGCCAGCGCTCACCACTGACCTCAACTCCACTTCATCTTCTGAGGTACCATGGCTGGCTTTCGAGGTACAGGGCTCCGGGACCCACGCGCTGCTATGGGAAGAGGAATTCCGGTTCTCACGAGCTTGGCACAGACAAAAGACAGAACGCATGTGGACAGGCCTAGCTCCTGAGCGCCCCACCTCTTTCCCACTCCCCGCGCCGCAGTGGGGCGGACGCCGGCTCCCTCTGCGAGCTTCCATGCCCTCATCCGTGCCGCCCCAGGGCCCTTGCGCGTGCTGTGACTGTAGTCCAGGCTCAACCTCTACTTCCGGATCCCCTGTTAAAAACACCCCCCCCACCTCCTCCCCGGTGGGGTCACCCTCTGCGCCCCTGCAGCTCGTGCGCGCAGCTCCACTCCAGCAGGCCAGGAGGGGGCCAGGGCTGGCTCTGGGGGACTGC
Source organism: Thryonomys swinderianus (assembly GCA_004025085.1). Lineage (NCBI taxonomy): Eukaryota > Metazoa > Chordata > Mammalia > Rodentia > Thryonomyidae > Thryonomys > Thryonomys swinderianus. Next base: position 33,781 of record PVIC010007913.1, on the reverse strand, counting down.
TCTGGGGATGGGACGCCCCGGCGGTGTTTGGGAAAGCCTTCCCGGTCGCCATGACAACCGCGCCGCCCCCCACCGCTGCAACTAGCGGAGACTCCCCAGTGTGGCGGGCCGCGGGCGCCTCCGCCTCGCTCTGCCCGCTGCGCCTCCCCGGGGAGGCCCGCCGCCCTCGCTGTCGCCTGTCTTCCTCCCTCTGCCCACCCCGTGGCCCTCCCAGAAACCGTCCCTGCGCCTCCCGGGTCGGGCTCTTCAGTCCGCCTGAGCCCCCGCAAACAGCAGGCGCTCAGTCAGTGCTTGTGAGGGGCCGAAGCCCCGCGCTGACTTAGGGAGCTGAGCATCAGCCCGCGCCGGGAGCCGCGGCACCGGAGGCGGGGAGGGGGCCTCTGCTCCCGAGGGCAGCAGGGGCGCAGCGAGGTGCCCGCGACGCCTCGGCCGCCGGCCCTGGGCGGGAGAGGAAGCGGGGGGAGGGGCGGGCCGGCAGGAAACGGGGAGGCTGTGCCCCCGCGGCGAGGAGGCGGCCTGCCGGCGCGGCCCTTCCCTTCCGCTCAGCCGCTGCGCCCGGCGGCCCGGGTGGGGCGGGGCGTCGCGCGGAAGGAGGGAGGCGGCCGGCCGGGGCGGCCGCGATGGCTCCGCGGTGCGGGTGCGGCACGGGCCGTCCGCCCCGCGAAGCGCGCACGCTCACGACCCCCGCGGACACTCGAGTGCCGCCTCCGGCCAGGCACAGTTGCTCCGGGGACGACGGGCCTTCCCTCGAGGTCCAGCCCCCAAGGATGCACACGCGCGCACGCGGGAACCGCAGCTTGCAGCATGCCTGCGGGCTCGCAGACGATCACGTTCACGCCTCCCCGGCTCTGCCCACGCCCGGTCACGGCCACGCGGCCCTGGCCCCCTGCCCCAAACACCGGGCTCCGCGGGGTCCGTGCCTCCGTCCCCGGCCATCAGGGGAACGGGGCGCCTTAGTTCCTGCGAGAGGCCCGTGAGAGGTGGAGTCCCCCCTTACAACTGGCGACTGAGGCCTCGCCGAGCCAGGCAGCGGGCCCTGCGCCCCCGAGGGCGGCCGGTGGCACGGTGGGACGGCGCGGGCCGCTCGCGGGCGTACGCAGCACCGCTCCGCGCCTGTCTGTGTCCTTGGCGTGCGGCGGCGCGAGTGCGGCTCGGGGAGGGCGGCCGGGTCACCGCCTCAGCCTCCAGCTCGGGCTGGGAGCGCGCAGGGCCGGTCTCTGCTCTGCTCGCGGCTCTGCCTGAGCGGTGCCCTGCAGTGTGCGTGGGCCTCACCGCGCCGTGCGGGTGCCTGTGCGGGGTCACGCCAGTGTGAGCGCCTTGGTCTTTGGGGGCTGGCAGTGGTCGCGGCCACTGTGGGGTGCTGTGTCTAGGAACGTAGCTGAGACCGTGTGGCTGTCCCCAGGCGTGCAGCGATCCCGACGGGCGTTCCAGTTCTGCCAGTGTGTGGCCGCGCCCCCGCCCCCCGCGGAGGGCACTGCGCTTGCGCGCCCGCGCCGCGGTCCCATCCGAGGCCCCACCCGCGCGCCCGCCATCGCCCCTTTAAGAGCGGCGCCTGCGGGCCGCGGGGAGGCGGGGGCGCGCGCGGCGGGCGGAGGGGGCGCGCTTCCCGGAACAGCCAGCGCCGAGGGAGCGAGAGGAGAAAACAGCGAGCTGGCCGGGGCCGCCGCCGCGTGGAGCAGCGTACGATGCCAGCGGCTCCCGCCCGGAGCGCGGGGCGGTGAGGCCAAGGGCGCGGGCCGGCGATGGCTCGGGGGAGCGCGGCCCCCGGCGGCGCCTGACAGGTGTGGGCGGCGGCGCGGTGCGCAGCAGCATGTACGCCAAGGGGGGCAAGGGCTCGGCCGTGCCCTCCGACAGCCAGGCGCGCGAGAAGTGAGTGGGCGCGGGCGCGCGGGTCCGGGGACGCGCGGGGCCCGAGGGCGCGGCGACTGGGGGCGCGCGAGACCCGGGCGGGACTCGAGGGTCGCGAGACGCCCTCATCCTAGAAAGGAAACTTAGGGGCGCGGGGACGCCGGTGGCGTCGCTTTTTGCCCGCTGCGGAAGTTTACCAGGCGGGGGCAACAGACGCCTCGGGAGCCTGGCGGTGGAGAGGGGCTCTTGGGGGCCCCGCCACCTGTGAGATCCACTGGAGCAGCTGCGCGGTGCCCGTGCGCGCCGCCGGGAAGGCCGCGCGGCTCACAGTCTTGGGTCTCAGGGTGTTCCCCACACCGGGCAGAGGTGCACCCTGGGCCCCTGTGGTTCTGAGCACAGCTCTGGCTGGTGGAGAGCGGGAGCCTAAGTCCGGAGACCCTGCGGATGGGGAAGTAGGGGGTTTCTCAGGGGCCCCAGCGTGGGGACGCAACCGTGTGTCTCCCCGAAGCTGGGCTGTGCCTGAAGTCCACTGTGTTCGCGCCCAGTGGTTGTGACCGAGGGGACGCCCGGCCCGGCCCGATCCGCTTTCCTTCCTTGGGGAGTGTGGGGAGCATCTGAAGGTGTCTGGAGCCCTGACAGCCCCACCACAAGCCCTAGGCTTGGCCGGACCACTGGCGCCCGAGGCACAGAGGCGCCGGATCCCGGGAGTGCCGCTCAGAACAGAGAGGAGGCCGGGTCACCAAGCCACGCTCGGAGGCAGGCCGGAGGACGCTGGAGTCCTTCCTGACCTCCGCAGAGACCATTCCCCCGGCTCCTGCTCCCGGCTGTCACAGAGTTGGGTTCTGGCCCGGCAACCTGAAGCTCAAAGACGTTTTGATACTGGCACCTGAGCTGTTGCCCAGGTTGGGAGTAGGAGGTGTCCAGCCTGGTCGCCCGCCCTTGCCAGACTGCCCTCCGTGTCCCTGTCAGCTCCTGGCTCTGGGGGTGACTGCCCTCAAGTGGGAGCTGCTCTGTCCAGCAGACTTATGCGGAGCTGCTTGAGGGGCGGGGGCGGCACACGGGCATGCTGAGCCCCTGTCCCCATAGCTGGCCAGCCCTGGTCACGTCCCGAGAGACGCTCCTGCTGAGAGGTTTGTCCGGACGTGAAGAGCACAGCACACAGACTTGAGTCCCTGAGGAGGTGGCTTTGGGTGGGTGGAGTCAGGAGGACGATGGCAGCCATACCCCCACTTACCCGGCAGGGCCCTGGGGCCCCGGAGAGTCCTCAGAGACGTGGGTCAGCCCACTGGCGACCCTCCCTCGGTTTCCTCATCTGAGCTGTGGGCAGCCTGCTTTGGGGCTTCCGGGGACTGAAGAAGACAGGTCAAGCCCCCCACTCTGCAGCCCCTACTCTCAGGAAATGCCAGCTGCCTGCTGAGCCGCTTCCTGTCTGCAGGCCTCGGTTTCCTCTTCTGGGAAGTGGGGTGAAGAGGGTTACACAACCCGATCCTCGGCTCCTCAGCGCCCCCCCGCTTGGATGCTGCTCAGCAAGAGGGGCCTCGAAGCCAGTCGTGCAGGGTCTGCACGGTGACCACAGCGCCAGGGCAGCGGGGCGAAGGCCGCTGGGTCCGAGGGGACCCGCGGGGCGCCGACCTTGAGCACAGAGGTCGCCCCGGTGGCAGCTGGCTCGGGCCACAGGCCCGGGTGGGAGATGGTGCATGGCCGCGGCGGCTGCGGTCGTCTGCCCAGCACGTCAGGGCCCGAGAAGAGCTCACCTGGGGGCCTGGCTCAGGGAAGGCGGAGGAAGGGGCAGCCGGTGATAGCGCCCCGGGGGGAGCTGGCCACGAGGCTGTCAGTAGTGGCCCGTCCCCAGCAGCATGTGTGACCCTGGTGTGCCAGGCAGGGCACCCATTATAGTAACTGTCATCCCCCATGATTACAGTCTAGGATGGCAGCTGCCTGTGGCATGATTCAGGCTGCAGGGCACCAATGCTCTATTCTGCCTACCACCTAGCGGCGTAGGCGCCCAGCTGGGCAGAGAGCCAGTCCTGTGTGCACGGTGACCCGGCCCGCGGCCTGGACCTGGGACACCGGCCGCCCCCAGATCCCGCCCCGGAGGCTCAGGTCTGACCGGGAGCCTCTCAGGTGACACTGGAGTCTTGGTGACCGACTGCCTGTGAAAACCCCCTGCGCTGGGGCAGCCGTGGTGTGGGGGGCGCTGGGTGGGTAGTGGGGTGTTGTAGACAGCAGCCTGGGGCTGTGCTGTCACCCCATGAGGAGCGGGCTGGTGGCCCCACCAGGTGTGTGGAGCAGGTGGCGGGGGCAAGTCTTACGTCAGAAAAGCTTTTTCCTTAGGTCTTTACTGTGCTGGGTCTTACCGTGAGGCCCAAGCTGGCCCTGACCTGGGCTCACCAGAGCCTCCTGCCTCAGCCTCCTGCCTCTGTCTCTACCCACTGGGACGGTAGCCGGACTCCACCTAGCTAGCTTTGCTTCCTCAGTGAGGAGGTGGCGGTGGGGGGTGCGGCCAGGGGGCCTCACGCAGCAGGGAGCGCGGGGCTTCTGCCCGGGGTCTGCGGAGAGGAGACAGCCCTGTCGAGAGCCCCGGGGGTGAGTGGGGCCGTCTCTGGAGGGCAGCCTGGAGCCCAGCGCGCCCTTGGGCACCGTGCCTGTGGCGGGCTCTCCCCCAGCTGACCTCCCAGGGCCCGAGGTCTTGCTTCTTGCCCTTGCCCTCAGGGTAGGGGAGCCGGCCCCCCACGTGGGATCCCCCGGGCCCACCAGCTGGGGTGAAACAGCCTGTGGCCGCATGTCTCACAGGACTGGGGGGGCACCGCGCCCAGGGTTGGAGCGGGCTGCAGCTGAGAGCAGAGATGGGGTACGGGGAGAGGCTGGGGGCCTGGTAGCTGAGAGGTAAGCTGCGGGCCCTGAGCCGGGCAGGGCCCCTGGGGCCGGAGCCTGCAGGCTGTGCTGGGCCTCACCCTGCAGTCCGTCAGCTGCTCAGACGGGCGTGCGCGTGTGTGCGTGTGCGCCCGTGTGTGTGTGTGGCGGCCCTCCACCCCTGGCACGAGGGGAGTGTGGAGGACGCGATCACGTTGCCTCTACTGGCCACGCAGGGCAGCCCTTGCACCCACTTGACTGGGCAGGGGCTGGGCCTGTGTTCTCCGGAAGTAGGTATCCAGGGTGCGCACAGGCTCTGGGGTGCACAGGCGTGTCGGGGCAGGGGTGACGCTTGGCCCTGCTCCCCTCCCCTCTGTTCCTGGGGTTCCCCCAGACTTTATATGTTGGCCCCAAGGATGAGGCTGTGGTTTAGGAATGCCCGGAAAGAAGAGTCAGGTGGTGTGCCCTGGGCCTGGCACAGGCCTGGGCCACAGACCTCCCCGAGGTCAAGGCCGCTCTGGGGTCAGTGTCGGTAAAACAGGGCCGGGGCTGGCCCACCAGGGACTGTCAAACCGGGCGAGATGGCCCGAAGTCAGAGAAGGGCGCACAGGCTAGGCGCTGACGGACGTGCAGGGGCTGGCTAGGACGAGGGGGTCTTCTGTGAGAGGCGGGTGGGCGGGCGTGAGGAAAGGCCTCCACCGGCCGCCGGGAGCAGGCGGGGCTGGGCGGCCTGGGCGCCTGACCTACGCCCCCCGCAGGCTGGCGCTGTACGTGTACGAGTACCTGCTGCACGTGGGGGCCCAGAAGTCTGCCCAGACCTTCCTGTCCGAGGTGAGCGGCCCGGGCCCCGCCCCCAGCCCGTCGGCCCCGGGCCGGTGGAGGGACGCGCGGGAGCGGCGTGGGCGGGCGGGCCCTCACCGCGCCCTCTCCCCGCAGATTCGCTGGGAGAAGAACATCACGCTCGGGGAGCCCCCGGGCTTCCTGCACTCCTGGTGGTGGTGCGTGCGGGCCGCTGGGGGGCGGGGGCGGGGCGCGCGGCGGAGCAACCGGACCCTCTGCCCCCCCCCCCGCAGCGTGTTCTGGGACCTGTACTGCGCCGCGCCGGACCGCAGGGAGGCCTGCGAGCACACGGGCGAGGCCAAAGTCTTCCAGGACCACGTGAGTTCCGGGGTCCCGACTCCCTCCTGGATAGGGAGGCAGCGCTGCCCTCTCCTCGGCTGTGGGGCACTCAGGTCCCCAGAGGCGCCAGGTGCGCACTCTGCACGTGCGGGGCGGCGCTGACACCCCGGCTGCCTCTCCGCTCGCCCCGGGTCAGGTTCGAGCCCAGCCCCCTCCGCGCCGGCGGAGGCCACTGGCCCCGCCCCTCCCAGCGCGCAGCCCCTTCCGCCTCTGCGGCTCGGGTCTGGAGGCCTCCTGGGTGCCCCGGGTACTTGCGCATGCGCCAGTTCCAGGGTTGCCGTGGTAGCACGGGCGCGTCCTGGAGAGGGGGAGTGCCGGGCGCTGCGATGGGGGTGGGGACACCCAGGTCGCTGGGCCTGGGTGCACGTCATTCTAGGCCCCAGGCTGCTGGGGCGCCTCGTGTGCACTCCCGCGCCGTGAGGCCCCCTTCATCTGGCCTCTTGAGTAGGGCCTCTGTTCCCTCCTCCCCGGCTCTGGGCTCCCAGGCTCCTAGGCTGACCTTGGCGTCTCCAGGAAACGCTGAGGCTGCTGGCCCGTAGCCATGACAACAGGGCAGGGCCTTAGTGCCGCTTTAGGGTGATTGACGTGGGGGGGTTCTGACTCGGGCCCTAAGCCAGGCCCCTGACCGCGCAGGCTGGTGATTAAACCCTAGGGCCCAGGGTAGGGAACTGCGGTGTTGGAGTTACCTGTCCACCTCGTCACGCCGTGGTCCGGAGCCCGGCGGGAGCCCAGCCTTCCCTACCCTCTTCGCAGGCCTTCCGACCAGGAAATAACTTGGGGCCTCCTGTGCTGAGAGGGGGGGCTCCCTTCCCTGCGGATGGACAAACCCAGGATTCAGGTCCTCTCTTTAACAGCCAGAGGCTGCGTCTGTGCCCAAGCAGGCCACGGTGCCGAGTGCGGGGGCGGGGACTCCCAGAAGGGACCTGGTGTTGGGATCAAGTCAGCGAGGCCTGTGACCCCCCCCCATGCACCGGCTTCCCACGGTCGAGCGTGTTGGGTCACAGTGGGCCTCCCAGACGGGCATCCGGGAGCTTGGTACCAACCAGCAGAGCTGGCCTCTCTGCCTGGGCCCTGCCGTCTCCAGGCTGCCCCCAGGTCCCCTACCTAGAACCCCGGTCTGGTTTCATTTCCCCGTTTGGGGGAAGGGGCCTGGGGACCACGGGTCAGTACTGGGGACCCACTGAGCTGCTAGCGAGCAGGACCAGACCTGGGGTGGGGTCCAGGAGCGCCAGGGCAGCCTCACTGGAGGGGGTGTGTGCCAGTTGGGTAGGGGAGCTAAGTCACAGTCCGGACCCCAGGGTCAAGGGGTCCCTAGGGCGGCTCGAGGCTTGCCAGGGCTACTTAGCTGGCGTGGGGCAGGGCCCGGGGCCCGGGGCCCGGGGTGGATAAAAGGTCAAACAGTCCGGCCGGCTGGCAGCACACTGCCCCACAGCCCCTGCAGAGGAGAGGGGCACACTGGGTGGGCAGTGTTCTGACCTGAGCCTCGATGTCCCCATCTTTGCAGAGTGCTGCTGCCACCCCCAGCCCAGTGATGGGGACCCTGGCCCCGAGTGATGCGATGGCCGCAGGCCCCATGGCCCCTGGCTTCTTTCAGGTACAAGCAGGACCGGGGGGCTGGGCACGAGGGCGGGCTTGTGGGGCTGAGGGTGTCCCTCCTGCCTCTGCCCACAGCACCCTCCGTTCAGCCGCAGGAAACAGGGCTTCCAGTGACACCCCCAGCCCACTTGGCTCTGTCCGCCCGGGATACCCTAACTCTTCCCCCGGTGCCTCTGTGATGGGCGGGGTCAGGCCTTGGGGTATCTGCCCCTTCCCTGTGCACCCTGCCTGGCAGCTGCTTATGCCAGTGAGGAGGCATCTGAGTGGTGACTCAGATGTAGCAAAACAGAAAGGGGCCACTTGGGGGGCTGAAGGATGGGTGGAGGTGCTGACACCCACCCCTCCTTCTAGCCTTTCATGTCACCACGGTTCCCCGGGGGCCCACGGCCCCCGCTGAGGATGCCAAGTCAGGTGAGAAGGGTAAGGGCTGGGGTAGGAGCTGGGCAGGGGTTGGGGCGCCCCACACTCAGTGCTGCCCCCCACAGCCTCCTGTGGGCCTCCCAGGCTCCCAGCCCCTGCTCCCTGGCACCATGGAGCCCGCCCCCCGCCTGCAGGGTGAGTAAGGCGCTCCGCCCCATCTGGTCCTCTCCCGAGTCCAGGGAGCAGTCACTGAGCCCCTCCCTCTGCCCACCCAGGTCCCTCGAGCATGGGCGGCCCGATGCAGAGGGTGACGCCACCCCGGGGCATGGCTGGTGTCGGGCCCCAGGTAAGGCCACCAGGAAAGTAGGGTACCCAAGCTGTCCCCGCCTGTCACCCTTATGCTGCATCTCATGGCCTGTGCCTTTGCAGGGCTATGGAGGTGGCATGCGGCCCCCACCCAACACCCTCGCTGGCCCAGGCCTGCCTGCCATGAACATGTAAGGCCCCAAGTGGGTCCCCAGAGCGTGTTCCCAGCCACCAGGCCACTTGCTGGGGCGCCCAGGTTCTCGGGGTGGCTTTTTCTGTTCTCCTGTCACTTGGGCTGGTACACGCGGGCAGTGAGGGCCCTGACGGAATAGGCCATAGCCCTCTGGCGGCATGTGCCCTGCTGCGGGACCCGGGGAGCCAGGCTGTCCCGATCCTGCCTCCTCGCTCCAGCTAGCGTTTCCTTCTAGGGGTCCGGGAGTGCGGGGCCCGTGGGCCAGCCCCAGTGGCAACTCGGTGAGTCCTGGCAGGGGTGGTGGGTGGCTGGCAGGGCAGGGTGCTGGGCCGGCGGCCCCGGCCGCCCACTCACAGCCGCCCTCGTCCCCAGATCGCCTACTCCTCCTCATCCCCAGTCAGCTACACGGTGAGTGGCACGGTGGGTGGCGGTGCCGGGCAGGGCCACAGGGAGCCGGCCCTCACTCCTCCTCCTCCTCTCCCTTGGCAGGGACCCCCAGGAGGTGGCGGGGGCCCCCCTGGGACGCCCATCATGCCCAGCCCCGGAGGTAGGACCAGCGGCCGGTAGGTGATGGGAAGCCCACGCCCCTCGACACCCCACAGCTGCCCGACACCTCTCCCGCAGACTCCACCACGTCCAGCGAGAGCATGTTCACTCTCATGAACCCCCTCGGACCGGGCGCAGGCAGGGCTAACGTGAGTGCGGGCGCGAGCGTGGTGCGGGCCCCCAGCCTGCCGCAGGGACGCAGCCTCACCCGTCTGCCCTGTACCCCCAGTTCCCGATCGGGCCCGGCACCGAGGGCCCCATGGCTGCCGTGAGCGCGATGGAGCCGCACTCTGTGAACGGATCCCTGGGTGAGCGGCGGCCCCTGAGGGCCACCCGGGCGGGAGGGCGGGGCGGGGCGGGGCTCGGGCTGCCGCTGTTGCAGCAGTGGGGACAGACTGATCCGCGTTTGCCGTCTGTCCCGCAGGCTCGGGCGACATGGACGGGTTGCCGAAGGTGAGTGCGGCGCCCCTGGGGCTCGGGCGCCAGGGTGGGCGCGGGCGCGGTGGGGCTGATGGCAGCGGCTGCCCCCAGAGCTCTCCCGGCGCCTTGGCCGGCCTGAGCACCGCCCCGGGCACCCCGCGGGACGACGGCGAGATGGCGGCCGCCGGGACCTTCCTGCACCCGTTCCCGGGCGAAAGCGTAAGCGACTGCGTCGAGTCCCCCCCTGCGGCGGCGGCGTCGGGCCGGAGGGGCCTGGCGGGCAGACCCCGGCGGGGCGGCCGGGGGGCCAGAGCAAGACCGTGACCGCGGCGGGCCAGGTGGGGGGGCGGCCGCGCACCTTCCTCCCTCCCTCCCTCCCCTCCCCGCCCCCATCCCTGTCCCGGGGGGCGGGTCCCAGTGGAGGCCGGAGCTGAGCCGGCCCGCTCGCCTCTCTCCGCAGTACTCCCCAGGGATGACCATGAGCGTGTGACGGGCGGGCGGGCGCACGCAGCCATGTCCCTGCCCCCGGGTCACACCTCTGGCACCTAGACACCTGGCCTTCCGGGCGGGGACGCCCGGGAGCCCCGCACGAAAGACTTTCTCATTTTATAAAAACGCAAGGACCTCAGAGACGCTCTTATCCTGGTGGGCCTGGCCCTTAATCCCCCCTGGGCCCCTTAATAAACAGAACTCATTTCGGTTTTTGGTAACTGGGCTCCGACTCCTCACCTGGCCTCCACGCCGCCCGGGAGTTGGGGTGGGAAGGGGCCTGGGCCTGGGCGCGGGACCGCGGGTGGAATGGCGGCAGGACACAGATACCAAGACCCGCAGGCAGGGGGTTGGCAGAGCGGAGCCACTGGCTTTATTTGGGGGCCAGAGGGTTGGGTCTGACAGGGGAAGGGGCTGGGACCGAGCGCCGAGACTGAGTTCAGCAGCCTCAGGCCATGGGCGTCGGGGGTGCCCCCTGCGGTACGGGCCCGTTTGTGTCACCGGTACAGCCATTTGGGGCTGCGGGCGCCGCTCCTCTTTTGCAGGGCAGCGGGCCGGCGGCGCCCACCGGCGCAGCTCGTTTGCTGCCTGGACCCGGGCGCTCCATCTTGTACTCCAAGAGCATGTGGTTCTGGGGCGGGAGCCCCACGCAGGCCCTGGGGACGAGGGCGCGTCGGGCTCAGTGCCGGAGGCTCAGTCCAGGGCTCCGCCCACCCGCTCGGCAGCCCGCTGCCCGTTTTGCGCACGCGCACCTGAGGATGTTCTCGATGCAGCTGCGCTGGCGGAAGAGCGCGTTCACCACCGGGCTGCCCGGCGGCACGAGCGGCGCCTTGAACAGGAAGCTGAGCAGGGACAGCACGGAGTGGAAGCGCTGTGGCTCGGGGTCAGTGTCTGTGCAGAAGGTGATGCGCTGGCACAGCTCGGTGAGCAGGACAAGGTCCAGCATTATAGGTGCAGCCAGCAGGGAGTCCTAGGGGAGGGGCGTGTCAGCGGATGGGCACGCCCTGCCCACGCCCCCGGACACGCCCCGCGCCGCACCTCGCACGTGTTGTGCAGCACCAGCGTGTTGGTCCCGCCCAGCATGAGCTCCGAAGTGTACTCGTCTAGCGCGCGCTTGCTGTCGCCCACGTAGGGCACGTACTTGATGACCACCTAGGGCGCGAGAGTACGTGGCACAGGGGCACGCCCCGCCCGTGCCTACGCCCGCCCCAGCGCCCCACACCTACGCAGTGGTCCGGCTCCTCGCCGGGCGCATAGAGCACCGGGTTGCTTCGCACCATGTCGTCCACCACGCTGCTCTTGGTCACCTCTTTGGAGCGGAACTGCTGTGGCGCCGACAAGTTCTGCCCATCGTTGTTGCCCAGGTGGTTGTAACTCACGATGGACACGGTCTGTGGTCACGGAGACCGCGGGGTCGCCCGCTGCGGCGCCTGAGCCCGGTCCCCAGGATCACGCCTCGCCCCACACCCGCCCCAGCTCACGCACCTTGAGGCCGGAGCCGACGAGGAAGTCTACCAGCACGGACTTCACCTTGGTCTGGCCCGACTTGAAGTCGTCGCCACCCACGAACACGCGGTGCTGCTCGGCCAGCTCGAGCGCTCCGGGCACCAACGTGTTCTGCGGGGAGCCGTTGAGGAAGGCGCAGCCCTCCAGGATGCTGGCCACGGCGAAGAGCGTGGACGGCGACACTTCCCGGCCAAGCTGCAGGGGGCGAGCAGGGGTCAGCGTGGGGGGAGGGTTGGGTCCCGCCGCGCGGCCTGGCACCCACCTGGATGGTGCGAAGCAGGTTCTCCGCCGTGTCGTTGAGACCCGGGACCACATCACAGAACCGTTCTGTGTTCGCCGTCCACAACACGATGACCTTGTCCAGCTTCACACGGGCCCGGAAGTCACGGATGTCCTGGCGGATCTGCTCCAGCTGAAGGATGGGGGCGGGTGGGGGCGATGCGAGACCTCCCAGGTCCTTGAGAAGTCAGGGCCACCCGCTCCCAAGCACGAAGAGGGGCACGTGGGCGAGAGGGGCCAGGGGGAGGGGCCGGGGCGCTGGAGGGCACCTGCTGCGCGCGCGTGCCTGGGATGAGGTTGTCAGCTCGCGCGCTCTGGTTGGCGGCAATGAACTCGGGGATGTAGACCGAGGGCCGCGGGCGCAAGGCCTCCATGTGTGGCCACAGCTGCTCCTGCAGGCCGCAGTCCAGGACCTGCGCCCGCCGCATGGCCTCAGCTAGGTTCAAGGAGGAGATGTCCCAGCCTGCGGGGGGAGGGGCGACCCTTACGCTTGTCCCCTGGAGCCCGGGCCCCCCGGACCCGCCGCGCACCCGCCCTTCGGCCCACCATCGAACACGAGGTCGTCGGCGGCCGCCATGGGCAGCAGCGCGCTGAAGGGCACGAACAGCTCCCGGCCCTCTGCGTCCAGGCCCAGGCTCGCGGTGCCCGACTGCGTGAGCGAGCCGTAGTAGTTGGCCTCCTGGGGGCAGCAGAGCGCCGCAGTGAGGGTGGGCGCGGGGGGCGGGGCTCGGCGGCCGCGGCCGGCCCGCCCGGCCGCCCAAGCTCAACTCTGGGCTGCACCCAGCCCCGGGGCCTCGCCCTCGGGCTCTCCAGCGCCGTGCGCCGGCCCCGAAGAGGCCCCGCGAGCCTGGCGGAAGCCCTGCCCCCCGCGCGGAGAGCCCCCGCGCCCGCCCAGGGCGCAGAGCCGCACCTTGCGCCCGGCGCGCGTGGGCCACGACAGACGCAGGCGGTTGGCCAGCACGGCGGCCGTGAGAGTGGAGCCGTTGTTCCCGCCCCAGCCGACGAGCATGACCCCGAGCCGGGGCACCTGCCGGGCAGTCCGGAAGGTGAAGTGCGTGGACGTGGGCTGCACCTAGGGGGCAGCGCCGTGAGTTCGGCGGTAAGCCGGAGGCGCTGGGGGTCCCCGCTCGCCCGGTGCCCTCCCGGCCGCGCTCCCTCGGCGCCACCTTGAGGATGTCGCCCTCGCGAACGACCCGCGTGGTCCGGTAGTCGTACTGCGCCTCGATGGCCTCCGGCGTGTAGACCACGTCCGGACTCTCGACCACGAACGCAGAGGCGGCCTTCATCGCGAGAAACTGGGGGCGGGCAGCGGCGGCGTTGGCGGGGACAAGCGCCGAGCCACGCCCGCCCGGCCGGCCCCGGTCCCGGTCCCGGCCCGCACCGCCGCCCCGCGGCCCCACTCACTCACTCACCGGGACGGACTGGCTGGGACGGCGGCGGCGGACGGCGCGGGAGGATCTCGGCGGAGCTGGGAAGAAAAATGCCTCGGCCACGCCCCGCCACGCCCCCTCCCGCGCGGGCGGGGCGGGGCGCGGGTTCGAGGCCGGACCCCCGGGGTCTCTGTGGCGCTCAGGTTCCCGTCAGCCAGAAGGGGCGCAGGCACAATGCACATTGTTTGGCTCTCACAGCAGCCCCGCGGCTGTGCCCTGGGCCCATTTTACAAAACAGAACAAAGCCTGAGAATGAGCACCCAGGACCTAGCCAAGGGTTGTACTGGGGGAGGAGGAGTTGTCCTGGGTTCTGATACTGCAGGAGAAACTGAGGCCAGGCAAAACTAAGCCCCTCGAGGAGCTGGGGTCTAGCTTAGTGGTTTCAGCGCCTGCCTTGAAAGCACAAGGTCTCTGGTTCGATTCCTGGTACTACATACCACAGTCCTGGGCCTGACGGCTCAGCCCAGCACCCTCGAGGCAGAGGCAGGATTGTTGAGAGTTTAGGGCCAGCCTGAACTGCGAAGCAAGACCTTTCCTTAAAAATTAAAAAACAACAAGAAAACAGACCCTTGGCAGTGTCTCTGGCACCTGCCTAGCAAGGGCAAGGTCCCTAGTTCGATCTCCTGTAACCACATACTGGGACGTGGTGACTCATGCCCACCAGCCATCAGTACTACATACCTGGGCATGGTGGCTCACGCCTGTCATCCCAGCACTCGGGAGGCAGAGGCAGGAGGATTGCGGAGTTCCAGGCTTGCCTGGGCTACATAGTGAGCAAGACCTTGTCTTTAAAAAAAAAAAAAAGCCACACCCTCAAAACCAAACAAGAGCCTTTTATAAGTGGGGTACCCAAGTCAAGACTCCCATGCCGTGGCACCCCACGGGCCTCCAGTGCATCTTGGGATGGACCCATCTGCCCCAGCGGGGCTCATATGCATGTATGCCTTGGTTTCCCCATTAGATCAGGTGGGTGTGGCAGTGCCAGGGCAGGAGGATCTGGGCCCGAGGCTGCGCGCCCCCCTCGCGCTGGGCGATAAGGGAGCGTGGGAACCCAGCGGGCAGGCGGAGGCGGCTCCCCAGAACTTTCCAAAACAAGCGGCCTCCTCCGCTGCTGGACGGAAAGTTCCCAGAGCTGGAGCCGGCCCAAAAGGTGGAGGGCTGGGAATGCTTGCGGCAGAGGCCGCCAGGCCAGGCCTGCGGAGCTGCAGATTCGGAGGTCCTGGCTCCAGGGGCTGAAGGGGCCTGGATGTGAAGGATTAGGAAGGGGAACAGGGTGCCTCCAGCTGGAGGGAACCCTGGGCAGTTTCCCGATCCTGGGTCAGGAATCCCGGAAGAGGTGGCTACTGGATAGGGTTTTGAGATAAGGAGTTTGCCAAAAAGAAAAGGAAAAAAAAAAAAAAACAAAAAACCTGCAGAGGCTCAGAAAGAAAAGCCTTGGAGAGGAAGCTTAGGTGTTCAATTTGAGGGAGAGAGACAGAGCTTCATGGCTGAGGACCAGGACCGGGGCTGTGCTACTGAAATATATCTTTATCAGGGCAGGGCTGATCCCCCCCCCTTTTTTTTTTTGAGACAGGGTCTCGCTTTGTAGTTCAGGCTGGCCCTGAGCTCACTATGCAGCCCAGGCAAGCCTCGAACCCAGCAGTCCTCCTGCCTCTGCCTCCCGAGTGCTGGGATGACAGGCTTGAGCCACTAAACCTGGCTGATTCCCCTGCCTTTTGAGACAGGTTCTTGATAGCCATTGAATTGCCCAGGCTGGGCTAGAGTTCGGACCCTCCCGTGTCACCCTCCCTGCGGTCCGATGACATCCTGGGTAGTCGGGTCTCTGGGCTGCATTCTCTGCAGGCTCCTGGGATTGGCCTCAGTGAACTGGGAGGCTGGGCTCACTACCGAGCCGCAGCCCCGCTGCCTCTCTGGTTTATGTCCCGGGAGTGTCAGGTGCAGGCTTCCTGAGGGGTGAGCAGGGTCCCCGTCGATCCCAGGAGACCTCCAGCAGGGTGTGAATATATCGGGTGCCGGGGTGCGGCTGTCCAAAGGGGACAGAGCAACCCATCCCCACCTGTCACTTGGCTTCAGTGATTTCCTCGGTGCTTCGAGCTGCGCCCCCAAATGACCGCACTTCAGTTGGAGTGTGGTGACCCCAGCATCAGCCTGCAGCTGGTCCAAAATATGGGCAGCACGAGTGCCAGGAGTACGTGGGCCCCTGACCTTAGGGGTGACCCACCCTGGGCTGCTTGGAAGCGTGGGGACTTCAGTCCCTGGTGGTCGAGGGTGTCAAGACCCAGGGCGCCCCCTGCTGTGGGCAAGCTGTGGGCTGCAGGCAGGAGGTGGGTACAGGAGGTGAGCGGCCGGGCTCCGGGCTGCAGGGAGGAGGTGGCCCTGGGCTGGCTGCTGTCCTCCCTGGCAGCACGGCGGAAGGTGGTGGCAGGGCTGGGGCAAGCCAGGTAGGGTGAGGGGTGGTAGTGGGGAACTAGGACCCTTCGGGTTTGTTTTTTGAGCCTGGGTCTTGTCCTGTAGCCCAGGCTGTCTAGAACTAGCAGCAGTCCTCCGGCCTCAGCCTCTCCAGGGCAGGAATCAGGCATGTGCCACCGCACCTGGCTGTAGACTACGACACTTCTGAGTGCAGCGAGCCTCCGCCTGCTGGGAAGGCACAGTGACTGCAGACCCAACAGGTCAGTCACTGAGCACACCCTGAGCCCTCGTCCTCACCAGGGGCTCACAGCAGCGCCCCGAGCCTCAGGTGCCACCGGCTGCCCTTCTGGGTGTGAGAGCCACCCACACCGTTTCCCAGGGACCTGCGGGCAGGATGTTGTTTTTTACATTACTGGAGTTGAATCCAGAGCCCTTGTATTAACTCTATCCTCAGCCCCTTTTTATTTTTTTCAATTTTTATTATTCGTTTTGAGACAGGGTCTTGCTTTGTAGTTCAGGCTGTCACTGAGCTCACTATGTAGCCCAGGCAAGCCTCGAACTCAGCAATCCTCCTGCCTCTGCCTCCCGAGTGCTGGGATGACAGGCGTGAGCCACCACTCCCTGCACTGTGGTGTGCAGTATTGATGGCTGGTGGGCGTGAGTCTCCACGCCCAGCATTCTATGTGGTTACCGGAGGTCGAACTCAGGACCTTGCGCTTGTGAGGCAGGCGCCGGAACCACGGAGCTAAACTCCCCTCCCTGCCTGGTTTTTATTGAGACAGGATCTCGGGAAGTTGCTCAGCCTGGGCTCAAACTTGGAATACACCCGCCTAGCCTCCCAGAGCGCTTGGACCACAGGGCTCTGGCACTGTGCCCACCCTAAAAGTAGCCTTCGCTGAGAATGCAACTGGGACGGGCGGGAGCCTCCGCACCTTCTCCGCCTCTGCCCGCCCCTTGCTGTCCCGGCTGGTGGGAGTCTCCCGCTCTGCACGTAGGCCAGCTGATCCTTGAGATCCTCGGGTTTGGGACTCTGACCGGCGGGGTGACACCCACTCCCAGAGCTGGTTTGTGTCGCTTCTGTCGCACCCTGGGGCATCTCCTGTCCCGTCCCAAGGCCAGCCCGGTGGCTCTCCGCAGCTCATAAACATGGGCAGCGCCCTGTCCACCTTGGGAACGGTCGCCGGCCACAGCCACTGGGACCCTGGCCACTCCTACCTGGCTACACCTGGCCAGGCTCCTCTGCCCACCATCCAGTGGCACTGTGGGCCGTTCGGGATGGCAGCCCAGGCCTGGCGGGTGGGGGCAGGGGCATCCCTACTGTAGCCAGGCCACCCCTCCCGCCCCTCAGATTCCTGTGCTGCCTCAGAACTCAGGCCAAGGCCGCAGCAGACTGCTGACCTGGACCCCTCTGCTCCTGCAGGATTCTGTTTTTCCTCTGCAGAACAAACACCCACCCCCACCTGGCCTTGGAAGGGCGACTGTGCCTGCTGTGCTCCGCCCTCCCGCCTGCCCGGGCCTGGACGCCCCCCGTGGGGCCTCGGCTCCAGCCCCCCAGTGCCGGCCGGCCGGGGAGGAGCAATGAAGCACTGCCACCAGGCCAGCCCTGAGCTCCAGGGCTTGGGTGATCCGCCCACGCGGCTTCCGAACAGCCGGGTGGGGAAGAGTGGGCCGCAGCGGACCCGACCAGCCTCGGTCCCACCTGGCCCCGGTCCTCTGGCTCACAACCCCACTGTGGTGCCCAGGATGCCCGCCCGCCCCCCCTGGGACCCGCCTCAGGAGGGCTATGAGGGCCCAGCTGCCACACACACAGGAGCCCGGCTGCTGGGCGGCTGGGTTCATTCAGTGTCATTTATTGTAGGATGAAAAATCAGCATTCACCTGCTTAGTGTACAAAAAGGACCCTGGGTCTCTTAAGAAAATATGAGGAAACTGCAGATGCGGTATCTTCAGATTGTAACATTTGGCAAAAGTGAAAAATTCTTTGTAAACACCAAGTCCATGGCTCAAAGTGGTTTCTCCACAGTACAACATTGAAAGGAAAATAAAACGGCATCAATAAGTTAGACGGCATTTAATCAGCGAGTGAGTGCAGGCCGCGGCAGAGCCCTTCCTTGACGTCGCGTCCTGCAGGGGACAAGGAACTCGCTCGGGAGAGGGTGGCAGAGGCTGGAGCCGCGCTGCACGGTGTGCACAGCGCCCTCCTCAGCCGCCCGCGTGCCCCGAGGGGAAACGACAGCGCTGAAACACGAGGAGGGGTGTGGGGGGGGGACCAGCGCCCGGCTGCGCAGAGGGCTGGAGCCCCACGGGACAGAGAAACAGATGCATCTGCGCTCTGCCACACACACACACACACACACGCACGCACGCACACACACACACACACACACTGCCCCACCGCACAGGACACTGGAGACTAGGCACAGTGACAAAGCAGCAACTGGGGTATCCGGGGCCCCAGCCCTCCCTGAGTACAGACCCAGCGATGGCTCGGCTGAGGTGACCTCGGACCCGCCAGTGGACAGAGGGACGGAGCGGCCAGCAGCATGGGGACCGCGGCCTCCACAAGCACGAAGAGCAGCTGCAGAGGGGAAACTGAGGACCCCACCAAGTCACACCCGTGGGGCCGCAACAGCTGAGGGCCAGAAATAGCAGGCTGCCCGGGCTGCGCAGAGCAGGGCCTGCCCAGCGAGGCCTGCGGGTGACGTCTCTAATACTGCATAAGGACGCGGTGGCATCCTGACCTGGACGTCCGTGGAGAGGGAGGCACAGGTTTAGAAAAAACTGCTTTCTCTTGTACAAAAATAGACGAGACTCTTCAGCGGTAGCTCGTAGAAAACTAGAAAAGGCAGCAAGCTGGCCCAAGTCCTGGCGGTGGCGAGGGCTGGCTGGGGCCTGGACAGGCCACGGAGAGGCCGCTGCACGCAGGCGACGGCAGCGGGGCCTCCTGGAAGCCCTGGCTCTGAGCTGAGTGTCCATGTTTATTGTTTTAAATAAGCCCGGCCCGCCCACCACCCGCACCCGCTCCTGGTGTCCAGGGCACCGCTAGGGCCAGGCCTGCAGCTGCCGCTGGTCGTACTCGGCGATGAGCCGCTTGATGTGTGCCAGCTTGCTGTGCAGGTACTCGCACCGCTGCTTCTCCTGGCTGTAGTTGGTGTTGGTCTGGGGGAACAAGGGCGTCATGTGGGCCGGGCGAGACGCCCAGCACTGCAGGGCCCCTCCGCATGGCCAGAAGGGCCTGCGCCACACTGGGGGCCAGGGCCACCAGGTGCTGAAGCCCAGCCGGGCTCCCTGGGCACTCCCTCCCCAAGGGCACACGCCCGTCTCCGCAGACTCACCTTTTTGATTTTCCAGTACTCCTGCAGGATCTGCCCCCGAGTGGTCTGCAGGGAACGAGAGAGCACATCACACCTTTCCTGCGGGGAGCTGCTCCCTGTGACCGGCCAGGGCCGGGCCCGGGCAGACCGCCGGGAGAACAGGGCAGGCCGCCGTCCGTGTCGGCCAGTCCGGCTGCTCCCTGGCTCACCCTCTGGAGCCCCAAAGGGCCCTGGGTGGGACAGCGCAGGGCCGGGGACTGTGGCAGGCACCCACCCTGGTTCTGGAAAGGCAAGGTGGGGCACAGAACGGACCAGGCTCCGGACCCTCTTGGCCCCAAGGCACCCCTCTGCGCGGCTGCCTGAGGCAGCGCCTGGGCCTTGGCCTCCCCAAGCCGGGGCTCCTCTGGGACGTGCAGCCACAGCCCGTGCCGCGCCCTCCCGGGCATGTCCCAGCTTCACCCCGCGCCCGGCAGCTCTCCGCACCTGTCCCTGTGGAGCGCTGGCCTGGGCCTGTGCGGGGGACCCCAGCAGTCCCTAGCCCGGCTTCCCCGAGTGTCACTAACTCCTTTCCTTCCTCCCCTCTCCGTGCGGTGGTGGGGGTGGAACCCAGGGCCTTGGCTATGCCACGCAAGCGCTCAACAAGCCAAACCCCACTCTGTTTCGGCCTCGGTCCGGCTTGGGCCAGGCTGGCCTCCAACCCCGGGGCTCTGCCTCCTCCCGCCTCAGCCTCCCGGCAGCTGGGACTGCGGGGTGCTGCCCCGCACCACAGCCGGCAGAGTCTAAGCCAGACCCCATCCCAGCGGTGGGGCGCACCTCATACTCCTGGGACCCCTGCGCCAGCTGCCGAAGCTGCGCATCGAGCTGCGTGAAGTGCCGCGTGATCTGCTCGATGCGCGCGTGCAGGTCGCGGTACTCGCTGTACTCGGCGTTGAAGTCGTTCTTGTAGCGCTGGCGCTGCTCTGAGGAGGAGATGGCCCCGTACTTGCTGCGGAGGAGACAGGCCATCAGACTCCAGCCGCCGGGCGGGGCGGCCACGTGACAGGCAGCAGCGGTGTGGCGCCAGGAACCCCGCCCACGGCCCGCCGGACTCACAGCAGGTAGTCGGGCGTCTCTGACGTGGATGTGGGCACGCTGGCACTGGCGCTGCAGGCTCCGTTCAGGCCTGCAAGAGCCAAGGCAGACCTGAGCCCATGCCCGGGGCAGGCGCAGTGGCGGGGGTGCCAGGCGAGCAGCATGCTGATGCCCGGCCGTGGCTGAGGCCGGGCCGTACGCCTGGAGCCCATGCCTCTGCCAGCCTTGCCCAAACACCAGCCCAGCCTGATCCGTGCGCTCCAGCATCCTGGGCTCTGGCCTAGCGCGAAGGGGCAGAGGCTTCCAGAGCTGCCCGGCCGCCTGGGAAGGGTGGACTCCTGTGTCTGTGTCTGTGCCCAGTGCAGGCCACACCCCACCGCTGCCCGGCCACACCCTCTCCGGAAAGCTGTACTCCTCTTTCTCTTGCTCTGCACCCCTGCACCGAGCTACACCCCAAGCCCCTTTTGGTTTTTTATTTTGAGACGGAGTTTCAGCTGCCCAGGGCAAGCTCCAAGTTTCGATCTTCTTGTCTCTGCCTCCACAGCGCCAGGACCAGAGCGTGCAGCACCGCGCACTTCTACAGGGACAGCTCGGGCTCGTGCCGCAAGTCCACATGCCCCGACACGCCCCGCCTGGCCCACGGACTGACCCACTCTGCAAGCTCCTGCATGTCCGTCGGCTAAACCCGACGGCGCCCTCACCACGCAGGGCATAGGCTCCGCTCCCGGCAGGGCTTGCCCAGTGCCCACACGCAAAGTGGATGTGACCAGAGCCACGAAGGCATCCGCCAGGAGAAACAAGAACCCGCAAGGGACCCTGGGTGAGGTCAGGACCCGAGGCTTGCAGCCAGGCGCCACATGGGGTCAGTGAACGGCCAAGCGCAGGACGCACACCTGTGCACCCTGCACTTGGGGGGCTGAGGCAGGAGGGTCACAGGTTTGAGGCCAGCGGGGAGGGCACCGTGAGACCCTATCTCAGAAGAGCGACACAAGGACCCCGAAGACTCACCCTGCGTACGGCTCTGCCGTCTCCTGGAGGCCGGTGCACGAGCCCCTCCCAGTGGGGGCCACACAGAAGCCCTAGCGCGCTGATACCCAACCCCGACCCCGCCGCCTGGCCACCCTGCCCGCACAGCGGCGCCTCACTCCGCCCTCAAGGTCTCCGCCGACCGGCGAGCGAGCCGAGGCCAGCCTCTGTCCGACGCGGACCTGGCCCCAGCCACACCGCTTCTTGCTGAGGGGCTGCTCCGGGGCCACCCTGCCCGCTCTGCCCGCAGCCCACCCTCCCGGCACAGTCGCCGGCACCACCACACTGCCGTCCCCACCGTCCCCTCCTCCCTGCTCCCTGGGCCCTGTGGGGACAGAGCTGGGCCCTGGGGCTGGCGGCACCTCTCTGGCCATGACTGTCGTAGGTGTGGCGGACACGACCCAACGGGGACCTGTCCAGGCAGGACAGGAGGCCCTGTGAGCCCTGTCCTGGTGGCAACTGGGGAGCCGTGGCCACTGGGGGCAGAAGCTGCAGCCTTGCGTGGGGCCCTGCCCTCCCTGGGCAGCCGGCGCTAGGACAAGGTCACCACTTCAGATGCCATCGCCGGCCAGGGCGGCCCCGATGGCACAGCGCGCCTCGCCCCCATGGCAGCCCCTCCAAGCAGCCTCAGTGAATCAGCAGCTGAAGGCCACGTGGCCACCCCGGGCACTGATGGCTGCCACGGCCCCGACACGGGGGGCCTCTGTGGGGAAGCACCCTGCCTGCCTCGGGGAGCACCGCGCGGCCCCCGCCGCCCAGACGGCCTCACCCGGCCCCCGTCTCCAGGCCTTCTCACTGCTCCAGGGCCCCATCTTCTTTGGAGGGACAGAGCCCAGGGCCTCGCACCGAGCCACCCCCTCAGCCTGTGCAGCGCGGGTGGGATGCTGCGGTCGTCCTGGCTGGGCTCGACCGCGCTGGGCTGCCCAGGTTGGCCTCACCCTCTCCATCCTCCCGCCTCAGCCTCCTGAGACCCTCACCACACCCTTCCCCCACAGCCCGACACTGCTCCTCGGTGGGCCTGGGGGCCCAGCTGCTGCCAGGTCCTGCCCGTGTGCCACCCCCGCCTTCCCAGGCCCCCGGCAGCACGCCAGCACCTGGAGGCCAGGCCCACGGTGCGCTTCCTCCCCTTCATGAGCACCGGCTCCAGGCGGGTGGCTGTGGCCCTCAGCTGGCGCAGGGTGAGGAGGCTCAGGCCAGGACCCCAGTGCACATGCCGGTGGGCAGGACGAGCCCAGGGCTGTGCGCGCAGTGTGAAGGTGGCAGGGCACCTACCCGGGGCGCTGGGCAGGTCTCCGTGGGCAGTAGGCGTGGGGCAGGATGGCAGAGCGCAGGGCCTGTCCTCCGCTGCCCTCTCCCTGTCCTTGTGCTTCTTGGACTTCTTCTTGGGCTTGCTGCGCACGGGGCTGCCTCGGGGTCCGTCAGGCTGGGCACAGTCCGTCAGAGCGGGGAGGCCGAGGGGCATGGCGGGGGCCAGGCTGGCCGTCTCCTCGTGTATGCAGTCCTGGCCACTGCGGCCTGCGTCATTGCTGAGGTCGGCCAGGGGGTCCTGGGTGCGTGGGGGCTCCAGCCGCGGGGGCAGGTGGGCACTGGGTGGCAGCCCCGGAGTGGGCAGCAGGGCCTCCCGGCCGTTGGGTGCACCCAGCCTTCCGTTGAGGGCAGGCCGGGCTCTCTGGGTGAAATGTGAGACCCTGGGCTTCTTGTGGATGAGGGGGTCGACGAAGTCAGGGGGCTGTGGCCGCTTCTGCAGAAGAGTCGAGCGACGGTGTAAGGGTCCCGGGTGCCGGACACCAGGCCTGGGCCTAGAGGCAGGCTGCCCAGTTCCTGTGGGGCCTGTGCCGGCCACATGGGGGCGCACAGACACCACCCCAGCTCGGCTCGCCGCTGCCTGCTGACTGGCTCAGCCCTGCCCTGGCCCCGGGAGCCACGGGGACTGACTGCAAGCATTCTGCTGGGCGTGTGCCACACAGGGACAGGGCCAGGGCCACGGGACAGAGGGCAAAGGGACAGTGATCCCAGCACTGGGGCCTGGCCACTGAGCCGGTACCAGGCTGCCGGAAGAAAGGCCTACCTGGGCCGGCGAAGCTGGGCGCCCGTGCTCTGTGGGAGGGCTGCAGGCAGCGGGTTCGGAACTCTGGGGCTGGCACAGCTTTCTGTGGAGGGAAGCAGAAGTCAGGGTCCGCCGCGCCTGGGGACAGGGATGCTCCCCTGAAAAGCAGAGCCCGGGTGACCCAGGCACTTCTCACCGGTGCCCGCTGGGGGCTGGACAGGCCCAGGGCCCGGGAGGTGGGAGAGGCAGGGTCCCAGGGAGTCTGAGGGTGAGTGGCAGCGAGGACCCCTAGTGGCTCTGCAGGGAAGAGGACGGGCCACAGCCCTGGCCGAGACACCTGTGCCACCTCGGGATCCTTGAGGGGCCAATCCTGTGC
This sequence comes from Thryonomys swinderianus, assembly GCA_004025085.1. Taxonomy (NCBI): domain Eukaryota; kingdom Metazoa; phylum Chordata; class Mammalia; order Rodentia; family Thryonomyidae; genus Thryonomys; species Thryonomys swinderianus. The sequence goes on along the minus strand of PVIC010007913.1, from coordinate 10,533 downwards.
CCAGGTAGGGGACGGCTGATGCCCACACCTTCAGATGCGTCACCCGTGGACACAGACATGTGGTCAGTGGCCACCTATATCCCTAACGGCTCAGCACTACAGGACCCATCCCTACTGCAGACTTTATTACCCAGCCCTGTAAAGGCGTGGCTTGGGCCTTGCGCCCGGGCGGCCAGCCTGGAAGAACGCGCCAAGCGCCCACAGCAGCAGTGGACATACAGCCAGGGAAGAGCCCACACTCCGAACCGGGCAGATCGCACAGCCTGCATGTCAGGAGGGCCATCAGTTTGTAAAATGTCCTCAGAAAAAGCAGATCGGAAATGACATCGCCCGGCAGGAAATAAGAACACGACACGAGAAAGAGCCGCAGGAAAAGACAGAACCAAGCGTGATGGGAACAGAGATGGGCCGTGGAGGGGGCGGAGCCCCGGAGTGCTCTCCCTGCGAGAGAGAAGACGGACCAGCGCAGAGCCTGGGGCCTCTCCCCACCGCGCCCCAGACTGCCATCCCTGGTGCCCCTGACCGCACGGAGCTGGCGGCAGAGGGCTGGGCGCTGGTCCCCACACTGGGAGGCGGAGGCAGGAGGATCATGAGTTCAAGGCCAGCCTGGGCAGCTCACCAAGACCCTATCTCCAAACAGGAGACAAAAACCTGGACATGGAAGCAGGTGCTCGTCGTCCCAGCACTCGGGGGGCGGGACAGGCGGGTCCCGTGAGTTCCAAAGCAGCCTGCGCTACGCAGTGGGACTCTCTTAGAAATAAAGAGAAAGACGGGGGCGAGCCTGTCCCACAAACTGCTCCCTGAGCCCCAGGAGCGCCCAGGCACAGGGCAAGGCTCACGGGAGGGAAGCTTAGGCGGCACGTGTGGCTCAGGCCAAGGACGTGGGGGACCTGAGGACAATCCTGAAGAGATGAGGCTGGCGGGAGATGCCAGGGTGTGCCCAAGCTCTCAGGACCACCCAGGCTGCCACTGTGATGGACACACCCAGGCCCTGTCTAGGGCTGGCCAAGAGGCCTGGGCTTCAGCCCAGGCGCCCCTGCGGGGGACCCCGGAACCAGGCCAGGAGCCCACAGATGAGAAGCCGAAGCCACCACCAGGGAGAGTGGTGGGCTGGCAGCGAGACTCCTGGTGCCCCAGAGGTGTGGCACGGGCACGGGGTCTGGCTGGTCCACGTGATGTGGCAATGGCTCAGTGAGCAGCCCCGGGGCTGGACTGGGGCGGAGACACTCTGGGAGGTGCCCACACCCCCACACACACCTGTGCCCCCGCCTGCCCCCGGCACCCAGGGCCTGGTGGGTGTGGCGACCGAGGCCACACTCTTCCCAGAGGCCGCCGTGCCCTCCTGTGACACCGCAGCTGCCAACGGGCCTCACGCTGAGCAAAGAAGAGCTCGTGGCCTGGGCCTCCTGAGACTCCCCCCGCAGGATACCCACAGTGGGCGCCCCCGGCCTAACAGCCAGAGGGGACGCGGCCGGGAGCAGTGGTCAGCCCGAGGGACAGGTTCGCAGGGACCAATCAGGCAGCACCGGCTCTGGGGAGCAGCCAGGCTGAGCTGGGACAGCGGAAGGCCAACTGGAAGCCTCAGGCCGAGGACTCGGGCCTGGGCTGGTGGCCACAGGGAAACCAGCTGGGAGGGCGGCTGAACGGTAGAGATGGGGCCATTACCGCACAAGCACACGCTTCAGCAGTTGCTGGTCCCCCTCCGAGTAGCCTGGCCAGTCCTTCTGCACATCCTTGTACATGCAGTCCCTCAGCGTGCACGTGCCATCCTTGGCACTCACGTTGGCCACCTGCAAGACAGCAGTGTCACCGCTGGAAGCGTGCGCTGCAGAGAGCTCACACCCGGAAGGCCCTGCCCACGGCCCCGCACATGGCCTTCGGTGCTCGGAGGGTCGAGCATGGCTGCAGCACCCCATCTCTGCCCAGGACCCACACGCGCCCCGCCCTTCTGCGATGCAGCTCCTGGGCAGGGGCAGCCGGGCAGGGCCGTGTGCCAGTGCGTCCATCCTGGCCCACAGCGGCTCAGGCACTCGGACGCTGTTCCCCAGGGATGCAGGCCCAGGCTGCAGTCCGGACCGGGCACTGACGGTGGCCTCACTGTTCCTGTACTGCTGCCCCTTGAGGGACTGGGCACACTTGCCCTTGGCTGCTGCCCACGTGGGACTACTCAGGGACGGCAGGTGTTCCCCTGCTGAGCGGGCACCCTGCACAGTGTGTGGGCAGCATGTGTGTCACTGTCCTCAGCTTCCTCGGCGGGCACAGCCCGAGGCCTCCGTGAAGTTCACTGCCTGTGGCACCGACAAAGGACACGCCTCGTGGGCTCCCGAGGCCCGTGAGGGCGCAGCTGTCACTGCTGGCCCCGAGCCTGGAGTCCGCCGAGGCTGGCAGAGACCGCCTGTGCGGCGCCTCCCCCCACCCTCCCCTTCTGAAAGCTCGGGCTCCTCTCACGGTCAGGCGGCCCAGGAGGCGGCCAGGCTGCGCAGGGCGTGAGGTGAGCGTTGGACAGTCTGTCCCAGGAGAGATGGCCCTGGCTGTACTGCCCTGGTGCCCCTGCCTGTTGTGGGCACTCTGCCTCCGTCTCCCACGCGGCCCAGAAAAGCCTTGCCATGCTGGGCTCTGTGTCCCTGAGACCCACAGGGAGGCATTAAGGGCCTCGGAGTCCCGTGTGGGTCTCGCCTGGTTCCGCCACTTCCTGGGCGCCTCCTCAGCCCTCTCTGTGCCCGGGCCGTGAAGCCACAGACGTGCCTGCTTCTGCCTGGGCTGCTCTGGAGCACACAGGGCGGCAAGTCAGCGCCCACTCCTCGCCGGCACCTCCCCGAGACAAGGCCCCAGAAGGCCACTTCCATCTTCCCTGTGAAGGCGGCGGCAGAGCCCCATCACCACCCTGCCCTGCATCTGGCGTGTGGGGTGGGGCGATGGGACCTCTGTCCACGCTTTCGCAGAGCCACCCTCAGCGCAGTGGGGCGGCCTCAGCGATGTCCCCTAGCCTCTGGTGGCCCCTGGGCCGTCAATACGAGAAGCCTGGCGAGGACAGGGCAGGCAGGAAGCACCACCTCACTGTGGTGCAGGGCAGCGTGGGGCAGGAGGTGGCGTGACCCTCACAGGCCCGGTGCCCCCCGGCGCTGTGCAGTCCTCCAGGCCACATCCCTCTGCGTGGGCAGCGTCACAGGCACGTGGGAGTCGCTCCCGACCCCAGGGGCCGGGGAGCCTCGGGCTCCCGTGGGTGAGGGGCGCAGGGGAACACGCATGTTCCTCCTGACGGCGCACCTGCTGGCACCCTGTTCCCCTCCCAGGCTCCGCCCGATGGGCAGCAGTGAGCCTCCCGCCGTCCGCTCCCGCCGCACCTGCTGCAGTAGGCCGTCCAGTAGGCCCTTGTCCGCCTGCGCCAGCCCGTCCTTCTGCAGCCGCAGCAGCAGCTCGGCCTTGCGGTAGGGCCTCAGCGCCAGCAGGTGCAGCACCCGGTCCCGGAAGGGCCGCTGGGACACCGCGCTGGGCCCCGTCCCGCTCGGGACGCCCTTCCTGATGGCGCTCGCCAGGTTGATGGGGGTCGCCCGCTTGCGAGAGGGCACAGCGTCCGCCGCGCCCGGAGCTGGTCTGCGGAACTGGACCTTCTTGCCTGTAACGAGAGCCTGGGCGTGAGGGCGGAGGCTGCCCCAGCCCGGCCCCGGCCCAGCCTCGGCCTGGTGTCTCAGCCGGGAGGACGCCCTCCAGAGACCCGGGCTGCCACGCACCCCTCGGGCTCTGCTTGTGACATCCCGGCAGCAGGGCTGGCCGGGGTCCTTGTGGCCTGAAGGGCACCACGGGCAGAGGGGGCACTGGGACCTCTGGGGCAGATATGCACACGGACCTCCTCCCTACGGTCTGAACATGGTGCCGGGACGGAGCCCAGAGCTCTGCAGGCGCGAGCAGGTGTTCTGAGAGCCACAGGCCAGCCCCTCCTACCATGTTTCATATGTGTGGTTCTGGGGTCTGAACCCAGAACCTTCACACGGAGCTATGTCCCCAGCCTTTTCTGCTTTTTATTTTGAGACAGGGTCTCTCTTGCTAAGCTACCCAGGCTGGCCTTGAATCTGAGATCCTCCTGCATCAGCCTTCTCATGTGCAGGAATCACAAGCTTGTGGCACCCTACCTTAAGGAATATCTGCACCAGGATACCAACCGTTTCAGAAACCATTTGGGATCCAATGTGATGAGACAGTTTTGTTGTTGTTGTTGAGACAGGGTCTTGATTTTCTAATTCAGGTTGGCCCTGGGTTCTTACTATATAGCCCAGGCTGGCCTTAAATTCATGGCAATCCTCCTGCCTGTGCCTCCCGAGTGCTAGGCTCTCACCAAGTGGGCCACCACATCTGGCAAAAATGTTCTTACTCGTTTTTCGTGTGGTACTAGGGATCAAACTCAGGACCTCGCACTTGCCAGGCAGACACGGCACCACTAAGGCACATCCCCAGCCTGGAGACGAATCCTTTTTTTTTTTGAGACAGGGTCTCGCTTTGTAGTTCAGGCTGGCCCTGAGCTCACTATGGTGCCCAGGCAAGCTGCCGCAAACTCAGCAATCCTCCTGTGTCTGCCTCCCGAGTGCTGGGATGACAGGCGTGAGCCACCACGCCTGGCACTGTGGTGTGTGGTATTGATGGCTGGTGGGTGTGAGTCTCCACGCCCAGCATTGTATGTGGTTTCCAGGGATCGAACTCAGCACCTTGCACTTGCAAGGCAGGCGCCGGAACCACTGAGCTAACCCTCCGGCCCTGGAGACGAATCTTTTAACTGAGTTCTGGGCTCACGTGGGCAGAACCCACGCTTCCAGTCTGAATCTGGGCTGGGGCCTTGTTAGCTGCCCTCGCCACCACACGGCATGGAGGCTCAATGCCACGGGGAACTCGGCCCACATTGCCGAGGGGGCTGAGTCCTGAGCAAAGCAGCCACTGCGGGCCGGGGCCTGTCCGCTCGTTGAGAACCCAGCCTGGCGTCCTGCAGGCCCTGCGCTGCCCACCTCACCCCTGCCCGCAGAGCCGGCGGCCATTTCGAAGCTCCCCGCTTGGCTCCGTGGGCCGACAGCGCAAGGCCGCGGTGCGAGGCCACAGGGGCCGGTGCCTTTCACCCCACACCGTGGACATGTCCAGGCCGCGTGGCGCTCGCACTGGGCACCAGCTCGCCCGCAGCGCATGCCGTGTGCTGGAGGCTGCGTCTGCCCGGCGGGGACCTGCACGCCCAGCCTGTCCCTCTCCCCCAGACCTGGATCCCGACCAAGCTGACCTCGGTCAGCGCCGCCATCTAGCGGTTTCCGTAAGACTTGCCCACACTGACGACCTCACAAGACCAGGGACAGGCGGGGCCCAGGCTTGCAGTGCAATTCCATCTTACCTTGAGCAATTTCTATCTCTGAAGTCAAAAAAATGTTTGGAATTCAAAATTATTATTATTATTATTATTATTATTTTTGCTTTTGAGACAGGGTCTCGCTTTGTAGTTCAGGCTGGCCCTGAGCTCACTATGGTGCCCAGGCAAGCCCCGGTGAACTCAGCAATCCTCCTGTCTCTGCCTCCCGAGTGCTGGGATGACAGGCGTGAGCCACCACGTCTGGTATAGGCATTGTGGTATGCGGCGTTGATTGTTGGTGGGCGTGTCTCCACCCCCAGCATTCTATGTGGTTACCGGGGATCAAACTCAGGACCTTGCGCTTGCGAGGCAGGTGCCAGAACCACTGAGCTAACCCTCCAGCCCTAAAATAATTATTATTGATTTATATTTAGTTTTGGTTTTGTTTTTGGGCCCATTCTTGTTACTTCACTTTTTTGTTTTGTTTTTAAAAATCAAAGTAAAACAAGCACATAAATTTATAATATACATGTACTTAAAATGAATTTTCAAAAAATAAGATAATTTGGGCCGGAGGGTTAGCTCAGTGGTTCTGGCGCCTGCCTCACAAGCGCAAGGTCCTGAGTTTGATCCCAGTAACCACATACAACGCTGGGCATGGTGACTCATGCCCACCAGCAATCAATAGTGCCGGGCGTGGTGGCTCACGCCTGTCATCCCAGTACTCCGGAGGCAGAGGCAGGAGGATTGCTGAGTTCGCAGCGGCTTGCCTGGGCTATAGAGTGAGCTCAGGGTCAGCCTGAACTACAAAGCGAGACCCTGTCTTCAAAAAGCCAAAAAGAAACAGCAATGACAGCATATCCTGAGAGGAAACTGATTACAAACTCTAGACCAGGAGATCTGAAATCAGTGATGGCAAAAAAAAAATTATATATATATACACACACACACACACACACACACACATATACATATATATATATATATATATACACACACACAGAATGATTTGTTCCATAATTTTCAGCTACCTATAGACATATGGGAACATAATGGAAACAGAGAGACTAAAACAGGGAAAATATGGCCGCCGCTGTGTGAGTGGGAGCCAGGCCCATGCCGCCAGAGCATGCTGAGCGAGCTCTAGCTTTTCCCAACAGCAGCAGACACTTACACTTTTCCCCGCAGGAGGCCGACAGTCTCTGACCCAGGCCTGAGCCAGTGAGGACTAAAGACCGGGAAGGGCACGCAGGCCCCAGAAGGGTACTAAGTACTTCCTACTAAGTGCTGAGACCTTTAACTTAACGACAGTCCCGGCAGCCAGAGCTCCACCTCCCTACTAACAGAAAGCTCCCCAGTACGCGTAGGGACAAGGGACAGGACAGCACAGCGAGCCACCCACAGGGAAGCCCCAGTCCTCACGTGCCAGGAGACTGGCAGACGCTCACACAGCCGGACCGTCCTCGAGACAGTGCCAGGGAGGACCGTGTCCCAAGCTGCAGGTGTCCGCAGCACGCTATGCGAGGCCGGGCCCCGGATGCCCACGCCACAGCGCCCTGCTCACCTAGGTAGCGGCCTCCGGGCTTGATGACGATGGCGCTGCGGCTCCGCGTCTCCTCCTCCGCCTGAGCCATGCTCTCGCGCGCCTTCTGGTAGGAGTCGTCGGTGGCACACACTGTGACCTTGTCCTGGATGCTGCCCAGGCAGTCCAGGTGGACGTCCCCACGGCTGCAAGACGAGGGGCCAGGACCCGGCTGCCGCTGCCGCTCCGCACAGGCAGAGGGGGCGGGGCCGGGCGGGGCGGGCCTCACCTGGACACATACTGCTGGATGCAGTCAAAGCTGCCCTGCGGGCTGTCCCGGCCGATGTTGGAGAGGTAGAAGGAGAAGGTACGGACCTCCTCAGGGCAGTCTGGCTGGGGGACACAGATGTGCTGCGAGTGGAGGACGGGAGACGCGTCACCAGGGCTCTGCCTGGCCCCTGCAGCTGTGCCCGCGCTGCCCCGGCACCGCCTCCCAGCATGCCACTCAGGGGGTGTGACGCCACTGTCCCTGCAATGGCCCTTCCCTGCTGCCAGTGATGACAGCACGGGGGCGGGGAGCACCCATGGAGCTGGGCAACGTCCCCACCCCCACCCCAGTCTGCCAGCAGCGACTGGGGCTTCCCAACCCTGCAAACAGGGAGGCTTGGTCATGCCCGGGTCCTGGGGACACGAACTACCCCCAGGGCCACGTGCAGTCTTGTGGCGCCAGCTTCCAACAGCTCCCAAGGGGCTCCTGAGGGGCATGTGCCATGGCGTGTGCGCACAGTTCACCGGGTCACAGAAGTGCCTACAGCTGGAGGCACAGTCTGGGCTCCGGGCAGACAGATGGCACGGGATGGCCGGGACACAGTTGGGCAGGGAAGCTCTGAGACAGTGGCAGGAGTCCCCCTACACGCACACTGGCTTTGGCAGGCCAGCACAGGAGGCACCTAAGTAGCCACGTGGAGGGCAGCACAGCTGGGCACAGGCTCGTGTCACCATGTCACAGAGGGACGGCAAACTTCACCCTCCCTAGCCCCGTGCCCTGGCCAGGAAGGGCTCTCAGGATGTGCAGGACACAGGGAAACACGGGGACCTCTGGGCCGGTCCAACAGCGAGACGGCGGTACTGGCACAGCCACGCTGGCGGGACAAGCGGGCCAGGTCTGCCTACAGCCTGGCCTTGGCCCAAGAGGAAGCCTCATCCTGCTGCCCAGCTCCGCCCAGCACCTTTGGCCCTGGGAACATCCCTGTTGTGTGCTACAGAAAGGGCAGCCCTGGCCTGGGCGAGGCCAGTGGGCTCATCCAGGCCCCACCTGGTGGGCCTCCCCACAGGGGTCCACAGGGTGCAAGGGCTGAAGCCTGGAGAGGGGCCGGGGCGGCTGCACCTGCCTCCAGCATCATGGCCTCAGTGACTAAGAGCCTCTCTGCCTGGCCCAGCGGGGACCCTCCCGGGACCTCCCGCCGCCTTCCCAGGTGTGCGCTCCGCTCTCACTTAACCCGAGCGGCCTCCAGAGCCTTGGGTCCAGGTCTTGGACGCGGCACACGTGACTCCGCACAGACCCTACGCCTCCCCCGTTCCGGGCTGAGCCGGGTGCTCCCTGCTCCTGTGCCCCACACAGGCTCCACCCAGCAGGCACATCAGCCGCGGCTCGGTAGGCAGCCTGCCGCTGCCAGGTCACCTGCCAGCCTGCTGTCACAGGGATGGAACAGAGGACAGACGCTCAGGAGGCCCACAGGCAGACACACAGAGGTCCCGGGCACAGAAGGGCAGGGTGCCCGCTGGCCCTGCGGTGGGACGTGGCTGGGGCGCACACAGCCCCAGCAGGCCTTGAGAGTCCCAGGGACCGAGGAACTGAGAGCCCCACGGAGCTCTGCAGGGGCCAGCCCCACGCCCTGCGCGACCCTGGACCCTGCCGTGCTCCCGCCGCCGCCTGCTGCCCGTGCCGGGTGCCGGGAGCAAAGGGGTGCGAGAGGCGGCGTGACCCGCGGCCTGCAGCCCTTCCGCAGGAGCAGCGCCCAGCCCGGGCCAAGGGACGAGCCTGCCGCGAGCACGGGCCCCATCACAGCACCCCCTGCTGCCAGCCCGACCGCGGGCCTCTGGCAGCGGCGCAGGAGGAAACACACAGCCCTGGCTGGGTGGCGAAGTGGTGGGGACACGGCCCTCCAAGGCAGAGCCTGGACACAGGCCGGCCTGCCCAGCTCTCCGCCGCGCGGAGGTGCAGCCTGGGACTGCGGGCGGCACCCCCTTGGCGCCAGGCAGGTCCAGGCGGAGCCACTGTCCTCGCAGAGGGGTGGCCGTGGGGGCCGAGCAGAGACACTGGCCACACGGCAGCAGGGAGGGCCCAGGGCTGTGCCACGCATGCCATTCTGCGGGGCTCGGTCTGGGCCGGCCACCCCTCCTTGGCACAGCGGCCAGTGCAGAAGTGCGGGCTGTGGTCCCAGCAGACGCAGGGGAGCGGCGAGCTCGGAGCCCACAGGCCGTCAGCAGCCCGGCCCGGCGGCTGCACGGGGTGACTGAGCACCAGGGGACACGACGGTTGGGGGCGCGGGGGGCAGGGCGGGGGACCAGCCCCCTGCCAGCGGAGATGACATCACTCCAGGAGCAGACAGCAGCGAGAGCCACGGACCCTGGGCAGAGACCGGAACTGGCCACAGCGTGGAAGCCACGCCGGTGCAGCTGCTGGTGACACGCTGGCTGCAGGACAGACAGCCTCTAACACGCGGGCAGCCGCTCCCACGTGCCGCGGCGGGGCCTGAGTTGCCCGCTGCGCACTATGTACACAGCAGGGCCAACCAAGGCACTGAGACGCGAGAACTTCACCTGCTCAGGACGGGAAGGGCGAGCTCTGCAGACGCGGGCACAGCACAGGCTTTCGAACAAAACCCCAAGCGGCACACGGAGTGATGTCAAAAACCAACCGATGGGACATGTCAAGTTAGCAAGCTTCTGCACAGCAAAGGAAACATCGACAGACAGCGTGAAGGCAGCTTGCAGAATACGGAAAAAACTGCCAGCTACTCAGAGGACCCGTGTATCTAGAATATATGAAGAACCTAAAAATTTAGATCCACCAGCCGGGCGTGGTGGCTCATGCCTGTCATCCCAGCACTTGGGAGACAGAGGCAGGAGGATTGCTGAGTGCAAGGATTGCCTGTGCTACACAGTGAGCTCAGGGCCAGCCTGAACTACAAAGTGAGACTTGTCTCAAAAAAAAAAAATTTAGATCCACCAGATAAAAGACCCTGTCAAAAAAAATGGGCAAATGAAATGAACAGACACTTCTAAGAAGTACACACAGGCAATGGATTCATGAAGAAATGTTCAACGCATTGGCATTACAGAAACACAAATCTATGCCAGGATCTCATTTTATTGCAGAAAGAAGGCCCGGCAACAAAAAATCAAATGCTAACAAATGCTGGTGGGGCTGAGGGGTAAAGGAGCCTCTTCCACGGCTGCTAGGGCTGTAAAGTGCTGAGACCCCCGTGAGAGTCGGTGTGGAGTCCTCAAATAGCTAAATCTAGAAATTCCACCCAATCCAGCTCTTACCCTTCACATCTCTCCTGAAGAGTTAAAGACATCACACGACACAGATACATCTATCCTATTTATAGCAACACAGCTCTTAAGAGCTAAATCTTGGAAGTGAACTGTATGACCATCAATAGATGAATGGATAAAGAAAATA
>PVIC010007912.1:0-49515 GCA_004025085.1 Thryonomys swinderianus | reverse complement strand
CAATAAATGCCGATATCAGTATTAAACACAGTAAATAAGACAAAAAAGGTTTGTTAGGTTCTATACTGGATACTTTGAGCTTATGAGTTACCTCTATGTCTGACTCCTCACTGCACAGCTCCGGGATACAGTGTGCTGCTGGGCGGCCTTCAGTCCACTGGAAATGGACTGCACCCTGCAGCCGGGTCCGCGTGCTGCTTACTCAGTTCGCCGGAAGCATGGCACGGTGGGCTCGGAGTTGCTCGGTCCGGTCCGCCCGCTGCTCGTTCCTCAGTCTGCTGGAAACACAGCAGGGCGGCCCGGAGCTGCTGGGTCCGGTCCGTCCGCCGCAAGTTCCCCAGTCCGCTGGGCTCACGGCACGGCGGGCCCAGGGCTGCTGGGCCCGGTCCGTCCGCCGTAACTTCCCCAGACCGCCGGGCTCACGGCACGGCGGGCCCGGGGCTGCTGGGTCCGGTCCGTCCGCCGCAAGTTCCCCGGTCCGCTGGGCTCACGGCACGGCGGGCCCGGGGCTCCCGATGTTTTCTCTTTTTAGTCACTCCATATGACAGCTATGTGGCTTGCTGTGCTTACTTTGATGAATGCAAATGCAGAATTCTCTCCCTGTAGTTCTTTTTGAAGCAGGAGCAGTAGTCTCCTGACTCTTCCTCAGACCTATCAGCTTATGTCTGCCTCAGGGCCTTTGCACTGACTCAGTTCTCAGCCTTGAACATTGTTTCCCCAGAAACCACCTGACTCGTTCCTTCCCTTAGGTAGACAGGCTCTGCTCACTACTCTATTTAAAACAGCAATCTGATTGCCAACATACACATACTTCAAATACCTCTTTCCCATTGTATTTTTCTCTTTATACAGTCTAACAGAGCATGCATATCACTTATGTACATCATTTACTGTCTGCCCTTTATTAGAATGTAAAGTCTTTGAGGCTTTGTTCTCTATTTTCTGATACTTAAAAAAGGCCTGGTATACACTAGGCTCAATCAGTTGTTGTTCAACGGAAAGAATACATGAGTGAAGAAATTCAAGATTAGAGTAGGCTGAGGAGTCCAGATTGTAAGAGATCATAATCTGTGAGATGTTCATTAAAGTATTTGAAAATGAATAAGAAATAAAGAAAAAACTGAAGCACATATGCATCATCCATTGTTTTTCTTGCAGATAAATAAGTATTGGGTGTCACGTGCAACTTTCCCCAGGAGACAGACCATAGAGCCCCTCGGGAAGCCGACAGTCCATGGGGGAGACACACAAACATACACTAATGCACTGTGGTGGAGGCCTATGGGGCTCCTGACCAGAAAGGCAGGGACAGAGCTACACAGAGAAATCAGGCTGGAGAGGAAGGACAGAGCCAGGTGGTCAATGACCTCTTCTGTCACTTGGGGTGACTGGATTTAATCTAGGGCTGCTGATGAATTTCAAGCAAGAAGCTGTGATACAGAATTTGACTTCCTGAAAGACGTCCCTAAATGGGTGTTCTCTGCAACGTTATATACAGAAGCATCCAAATCTAAAGCATATCTGATGCTGTAGAATTAGATAATAGATCATGACAAATGCACATAACAGAATACTTAGTCTGCATTAAGATGATGTAGATGAGTAAAAATTCCCATGGTTAGTTAGAAAATAATAAATTTTAAGAGAGCACATACAATGTGGCTCTAATCAATTAAAATGTATATATCTGCACCAGGTCTTTAAGGACATGGAAAAATAGTAATAGTAGTAAACTCTAGATTGCAGGATTTAAGATGATTTTGTGTGTTCTGTTGTGTCATACGTGTTACCTGAATTAATTTTACAGTAAGAAAATGTGGGTATAGACAGGAAACAACTCTCACAGCTTGGACAGAAGAGTCCTGGCCAGCGACTCCAGCAGGAAATCCAGGAAGCATGTGAAGAGGGAGTGGAAGAAAACACAGAGGGAGGTACAGGTGATGGCAGAGTCGCTGACTGGTAATTGGATGCCATAGCCCCAAGATATCTATCCCAAGGAAGCCAGGAGATTCGTGTCCGTCAGGTTCTGTGCTTAGTTTGAGCACCTGGTTAGAGCCCTGGGCTTCATTTAATACCACGCCCTGCCCACTCATCCGGCTGAAATTTCCACAGGTCCAACCCCGCCACTGAAGACTACAGTGCAGGAGAGCATCCACCAGGCAATCTCGCACTTACCTAACTAACCGTGCTCATGGGAAGCACCTTCTTCCCTCTCTTCCCCCCTAGACTCTCACTTCCATACTTCTCCATCTGCTGCCTTCCCTGGCCTAGACCCACCAAATTTATTTCCTTCTTAACTCTCTGTTTTTCATTCCAGAAGACTCATTATGCCAAAGCCAAACAAAGGCACTGCTACTTGCTCAATAGAGAGCAAACCTGACGGCTTCTTCTGGCTCCGCCCCTAAATGACACCTGCACGTCTCAAGGCACAACTCTCAGGATGCCTCTCGGAGAGCAGGGCCCGTTCTCCCGGGAGGAGGAATGGCTCGCTGTCCTCCACGCCCCTCAGTGTGACCTCAGGGCCGCCAGCGCTCCTTCCATCTGTGCACTTCATGTTCGTAGGCTGAGTCACTCCTTTCCTTCCTTGGTTTTGCTTCCAAAGCTTTAGCAAACAGCTTTTGATCAGCTGTGTTCAAGGCTTTCATGTTGAGTTCCCCATATTTCTCAAAACCTCCAAACCCAACAGCATCTTTTATGATTTTAATATCCATATGGTCACCCATACAACACTCTTAGTTCCCTTCCTGGGGAAAACAGAAAAATTCAGGGATCTGTCTTCTCTGATGCTATGTCTCTTCAGATAGAAATGAAGGAAAAAGAACAGGATTTAGCAAACTTTGTCTATAAGGGGTCAAGTATTAAATATTTCAGATTTGCAAATATATTTTCACAATGGTGCAACTCTGCCACTGCCACAGGAAACACGTACTAAATGAATGGGAATTTATGCTCCAGTTAAATTTTATGAACACAGATAAGCCAAGAGTTGAATCTGGCCCCCAGGCCATACATCGTTTGCTGATCCCCAAAACAGATCTTCTTTATGCTTGTGCTTCCTGCTGACTGGTCCTCGATCTTTCACCGTCCCCTTTCTCTCTTCAGTGTTAACATCTCCACTGATACACTCGCTCCGGTTAACCTGCTGATACAACTCAAATCTTAGATTAAATCAGCTGGGCTGCTAAGTGCTGGTGGAGAAGATTGTTTTTCCTTCCACTGATAATGCTACCGTTTCTAGTCTTCATTCCCAGGTTTCAAAATCTCACAGTAAATGTCTCACATTTTCTTAGTCAGCTTCTCTTTCATATTCTGTAGTAGCAACGTAACTATTTCCACTTTCCTCAAGAACTTTACCCTGCAATTGGCCTCTGTATTCCCAGCATATTATCTTCAATCTTCCTTTATGGGCAGAAGTGAATATATTTGAAGTAAACTCCCTAAACATTTTGCTCTCTCATCTACAAATGTACTGACATCCAAATCTATATTTCTTTCCCTTTTATCTTACTGGAAGAGATTTGTTTCTCTCATTCTCCTTCCTGTGCATTTTATCTCTTTTTCATCTTTACTGGTTACTTTCCAGCAGCATTTCAATATGCTCAGATCTCTGACAAAAATATGACTGTTAAGTGTGAGTAGGAGATATATATATAATGTAAAAATATGAAAATACTATAAAACCAAATTTCACAAAATAATTTTGATCTTTAGTGCATGTAGTGCAATCTCTTCTATAGCATTTCATTTTTGCCATATTTACCAAGACTCACTCAATTGATTTCACATCCAAATAATGGGTATGCTCAAAATCTGCATATGTGCAGACAGAAATATTTCATGAATTCACTTTTTCACATCTTTGTAGAAGAACAGTATAGTATAGAGTATCTTACTCTCAACTTATGGTATATGTTTATCAACATAAGAATGATCAATTGTTCTATGCTCATCGTATAGAAGTACAAAGCAGATAGTAACCTCAGTTGCATGTATCAAATACAGATAGACTTCAAGGCAAAATAGTGATTGATCAAGACTTTGCAAAGGTAAAACTGTAACATATTTGTAAAATTTTACCATATACAGAGCATTGTATTTATTTTCATAGCTCCATGGATGAATATATGAAAAGAAACACGTGACTGACAAATAAAACATCCATGTAAATAATCAAGAGCAGACCCAAAGTCGTGTTTTTCTCTTCAGTAAGGTCTACAAAGCGCTGCTCTGTGGTGCTGCGTCTCTCAAGTATGTGAGCCAATAGGAAAATGTCAAGGTCTGACAAAGCTGTGTGACGTGCACACACCAAGTTGTTATATTAACTATTACTTTGACATATTTAAACATTTAACAGAAATGTGTCATATATGTGTCATGTACATATTTTTAAATAGTCGGTGAATGTTCATTTATTCAAAGCTCCTTCTATTCTCTTTCCTTTTCTCTCCCATACTCACTCCAGTCGATACTCGCCCAGGTTTAGATTTTGATCCGTGTGATGACTCGAGCTCATACACTAATCCTGGTCTCTTCTGCGAGCTCCAGATCCACATATCTGAAAGCCTATGACTTCACCGGCATACTGCAAAAGTGCTTCACCCTTCACAAGGCCAAAACTGACCTCAGGATCGTGCCTTGCTTGGTTCTCTTCCCACAGTGAGAAGCGATACTCAGAGCCAGTTACACCCCAGTCAACGTCCCGGCCACCCATCGTGTCGCTTCCCTTCATCATGCGTCTCACCTAATCCTTCCCTGCTGTCTTGGCTTCTGCTTCTCCAGTCTCAGTTGTTCTCCCCTCCTTCCTCTCCTGCTTCTTTGAATGCACCATTATGCCTTCTCCTTCACCTGTGATGCTCATACTCCTCTTCAACCAGTCAAGTGCTACTTAATATTTAATCTCTGCTAACTTCTCTCTGGCTGCCATAAATGTTCTCTCTCTGCCCTTAACTAGCTCCATTTTCCATGTCATTACTGTTAATTTTTCCAAGATGCTGCCTTCAGAGTCTTCATCACATGATTATTCACTTGACATTGGTCTTATCCATTTTACTGTAAAGTCCATGAGGGCAATGTCCAGGGCTGTATTACTTTTTTTATATCTGCAGTGCCCAATATAATGGCTTAGAACACAATAGATTCTCAGTAAATAGTCATGAGTTGGGTATGAATGGATGTTTAAAAAACGAATGACTCCTGCTAGGGAGAGAAGAGGTGAAAAGATCTCTAAGGATTACCTAAAAGGTTGAGCCATATGTCTTCTTGCTTGGCCTATAAACCTTTACCTTGGCCATTCACAGTACACCAAGAATAGCAAGTCTAGCAAGTATATAAGAACTATAGCAAGAATTTTTTTTTAATTTTGTAATTCCAGCCCTAGGTAAGGCCAAGGCATGCTGCTATATTTTTTCTCAATCTGACCTCTGTAGTAGATATCGTAATAGAACATTCCTTGAAAAATATATGTTTTGCCAAGAAAGATGCTAAACACAACACAGTGGTAAACACAGGAAAGCTGGAAATCAAGTAAAATGCCACATAGGTTTCCTCTGCCTTGCCAATAGCCATGTCTAGCCATTCAAACCTGTCAAGGATTAAATTTAGAAAGTCTAAAACAAAGAAAGGACAGCAGAATAGGATCAGGGAAAAAGAAGGGTGCTGGGACACTTCAAAGAAAATAATAATAATAACTGGCACAATTAATATATATTGAGCACATGTGTCAGTATATGTTTTTTTGGTAACATCTCAACTCCATGACAATAATTTAAGAACTATTGTCATTCTTGTTATACATGTAAGGCAATTGATGTAAAATGTTCTAAAATGACTGCCCATCGATATCTGGCAACATAATCAATACAAAAACATCATGCACAGAGGAGAGAAGTTACACACACACACACACACACACAATTGTGTTAAACTGGTGAGTTTTAAATATGACAAAAGTTAGGATAATTTATGTTAAAATGAATTTGACTAACTTAAAAGGTTAACTCTGAGGCATTTTAAATAGGTTTTAAGTGACTTAAAAATATTAAATGTAGTTTTAAGATGTGATACCAGTGTCACTGAAAAGATTAAAGAAAAAGAAGAAGTGGTTTTTCCATAAAATGGAGTATTACTCTGCCTTAAAGAATGCTAGGTTTGAGTCATTTAGACTCAAATGGATGTACCTTCAGGGCATACTTATAAGTGAAATAAATAGGTCACAAATGTATAAATATCGTATCTTTTCTCTGGTATGGAAATCTGAATATATTAATGAGTTCTAGAATGTGTGATGGGCATTATGAAATAGAAAATATGCAAAGGGAAATGTGGTGGAGGGTGAGTAATGAGGGGTAAGAAAAATTGTGATGGTGATAAAAAAAGGGGAACAAAACATGTATTTAGGGGGCGGGGAGTTGTGGGGTGGGTAGGGGAATGGGAAAAAATGAGAATTAAGTCATGTCATATACTGGTACAAATTCTCAGTACTGACTATAATCATGATGTGTTTCTACAGGGTACCAATAAAGATAAAGAAAAGTAAGTAGAAACTCTCAAAAAAGGTCAGTCTTTGTGAATGAGTGTAGAGGTGGCATTTGACATAAACAAGAAGACAAAAGATTACTTGAACAATAGTGCCGAAGTTGCTGTTTAAGTGAGGGATTAAAGATAAACCAAAGTTATACTCAAGAGAAGTTAACTTCAATGTAATTTAAACTGTAAACATAAAAATAATGGTAGAAATAGTATAAATATTTAAGCGATGATAAAGTGGTTAAGGATAACACCAGAGATAGAATTCCATAAATGAAGATTTTTGTCTTACATGAAATTAAATATATCAAAATATAGATTTATAATAAAACTATAAAAAGTAATAAACACAAATGACAAGCTGGAAATTTTTATTTTTACTCTATCTGATAGTTTAAAGTTAATATATTAAAAGCTGCTGAAAATCAAAAAATAACAAAAAGTAAAGCCTGTAGAACAACTATAGATGGAGGGGATTTTCCCCCAATGTTAGAAAAGAGGCATTTTATGAATCAAAATGTTGACTAGGGCTATATCTGAGTGTGGAACTAAAGGTAGTTTTTGTTCGTTATTTTGTTTCTCAAGATTGAGCACATCTCATTTTGTAATTAGAAAAGGTAAAGAATGTTTGTGTAACTCAACACTTATAATAAAGGGAAAAATAAAAATTAATATAATCATGTACAGGTACAAATTGCCAGGGAGGAATGTGATCATAATATATTCCCAAAATGTACCAATAAGCTCAATTTATTAAAAAATAAAAACCACATAGGAAAAATAGTATGTGGAAATTTTATTCTAGAGGGCAATACTCAATCTAAAGTGGGTGTAATTTTCTTAGACATCAGTTATTTGTGTCTGTCCTCTTTTAAGAAAAAACTAATCAACTATGAAAACTTTATAATCTAACTTTTGCATTAAATGCACCTAGCCTTCTCACGTGTAGTTACAAGGGCTCTTGTGCAGACCATTCCCTTACAATTTCATCACTAGGTTGAGGCTATCTACACATCTATCAGCTCTGTCCTCCACCTCTCCACCTCCTTCCCGACCATTTCTTTTCCTTCCTTTTCCCTCTCTCCTTCCCTCCTTTCCTTCCTTTCTCCCTCCCTCCCTCCCTTCCTTCGTTCTTCCTTCCTTTCTTTTAGTGGGGCTCAAACTCAACCCTTAGTGTCTTGAGATTGCTACCGTCATCTTCGTAGACCCCAGAGCCCAGTTCAGTGCCTGGTCACAAGGGAGCCCATAGCTGCAGGTTTCACTGCCCGACCATGAAGTCTGCGACACAAGAGATGGCGAGTCAGCCAGGGAGTTGCTCTGGTCCCTCACGCGGCCAAGGATCTTCTCGGAAGCTCATTCACTAATTTACTTCAAGTCACGTATTTTTTAAATGGTTCATGGACCAAATAGAAATAAGTCAACTGTGAAATCTGTCATTTAATATTAATGACAAAAAAAATCATGAAGAGTTCAAAATTTTCCAAGGTATTTAGCACAAAACCATGGTCAGGATTCATTCAGACGAAGATAATACACAACAGAATCACTACAACTAAATTATTGATTACATTAAATGTAACCTTAACTTTATAAGTATTTAGAGCCCCCAGTTACTATTTGTTTCCAAATGGAGGTTTGGTAGGATGTTTTGAAAAACTAATTTCTCATTAGTTTTTAAAATTCATATCGTACATCAAAATCCTTGAAAGTAATTTTTCCTAACACCAGATTAAAACTTTCATCTGAAGACTTATATGTGATACCAAAATATCTGGCAAAGAAGTTTCTTGATACGTACTTAATGTTTAGGCTATGCTGAGCCAGTGACAGTCACAATGTCTCAATCCATAAAGTCTGAATTAATATGATTTCATTATTGTATGGATATTTAAACACAAAGTGATATAAATACAAGTATTTCCGAAAACTGAATTTCTTTCTTGTGGTATGGGGGATTGAACTTAGGACCTTGGTGCCACTGAGCTAAATCCCCAGCCCCCCAAAAAAGATGTTGTCATTTAATGTAGAAAGGATTTATCTAAGATTTTATCCAACCACAAGCATAACACAGAAGTAATGAGAATTTTTATCTTCACTTGTTTAGAATTGTGGGCCTTAAAAGTGTTTTCTTCGCTTTATGATCAAAGATAAGTATATACTTCTTCCATTATAGGACAATTCTAATATCAGTAGTGTGAGCTGTACATAAATGTGCTGCTTTTACATTTCATTACTCACTAAATCATCAAAATAAACATTGGAGATTATGAATGCCTGACTTTTAAATGACTGCTTCTGTACATAGTGTTTCTTTACAAATTGCCACTTTCATTTTAAAACTAATTGCTCATAGAATGAGACAATAACTGAACGGAGAGAAGATGTGAAGAGATTACAAATTTACTCCCACTTTGCAACTCAGTGTGTTGAAATGTGTATATAGTTTTAAAAAACTTCTATAATGATCTCATCTTTCTCCGGAGTCTTCCACACTAACTAGTTTGGTGTACACTGCCAGGAATCCCTGCATGACACCTATGGCGAACACCATGGCACCATTCCCACTTACTCAAGCTTCTCCATGTTACCAAAAGACAACCTAATCCAGCCGGATCGCTTCCCACTGGCACCCACGAGCCACACCCTCCCCCACTGATGTATTTATACCACCTGTCCCGTTCCACAGTCACCAACAATGGAGACAGAGCAACTGTAATATTTGTGAACTCTTATTTCTTGAACATGGTTTTTCTCTTCCAGCCCTCACTGTGTAAGGATGAAGGAGGCAGCCTTTCCCGTTCTTTTTCATTATTCAGCCTTTTAATCTTGAGGTGACACTTTACACTGCTTTTTCCTCACAGGCCATACAGCCAAAGAAGGTCAAGAAAACATTAGCTTACAGATGTGTGCTTCAAGGGGAAGGAATCAATTAAACTACTGGAAAATACGGAGGCTGAAGGGGTCATTCTGTGTAACAGGCAGTGGTCTGGGCTCAAACTGGCTTCCCATTTGTAGGATACAGCAGGCTTTAACTGCCACCAGATTTACTTAAAAAGATAGAGCAGGGAATGCAGCACATCAGCATGACATCAAATGCATCAGTAAGTAGTCCTCAGCAGTCCATGCACTGCCTCCCAGATCTACACGATTATGCTCCATTGTAAGAGAAGAGATCGAATGTGAGGTGTACTGACATTAGAAGCCCTCATCCATGGAAAACCACGTCTGGAAAGGGGGTGAGCTTATTTCCCAGCTCCTTCCAAAGTGTCCATTCAGTTATGTGGGAACCCTCTGAGGAAGCTGATGTTTGGCTTTCTTCAATATATTTTCATACATTTCTTGGCACATGGAGTCTCAGGACTGATAATGAATGGTTCTCCTGTTCCAAAGGAGGAGATGCCTTCACAAAAAACAACACTGAACATGCTGAATGACATGTTGACCTAAACATATTTCTAAGGAAACAACACTGGAAAAGGGGAAACCCAAGATCACCATCAGGGATGAAACAAGTTAAGCTTTGGTAGCTCCTCAAAGCAAATAAAAAAAAGTAAATCTTAAAATATGCTAACAATTTAACATAGGGATAACTACACCTAATATGCAACAAAAAAACAGACCACAGTCAACACCCTAGTTGACAGTAGAATATAAGCTTTGGAATGATCTCATTTTCAGGGTAATAGCACTGATAGTGATTCATTTCAGACTCTGAAGATCTTTCTTTTTCAGACTCTAAAGATGTAACATATAAGGGGATAACCACTCAAAAATACATGTAAAGTAGAAAACTTCTACTCTTTTAAAATTGTGCACAAAGTTGGAACTATACATTCCTGTGTGTGCTACTTCGGAAGCCCAGTGATCTTCACAGGGCAAGAGAGGGGTAAAGTTTAGGATGGGAGGACTATTGTAGCAAAGAAATCCAGCTATCATTAACAGTGATGGGATTCTCAGTGTGGAAGCTGTGGTCAGGGAAGGGTCATTTTATGGTTTTCCTCCTTTCAAGTAATACCTGGCCAATTTGTCTTACTCTTTATCTTTGCCATTTTCCTCTAACCATGCCTCTCCTTGCCTAACAGCAGGAGTGATTAGAAAGGGAGTCAGGGATAACTGGAAGTTCTCCTGTCTGTGCCTGAGCTGCTGCATAGGATGCATTATCTGTGTGAGTGTGTGGGGGGGGGATTATCCATGAACAGGAAACAAAGAGGAAGATGTAAAGTGTTAAACTGGCTCTCTTCCTTCCATTTTAAGAATCCCATACTCTCCCTGATATCACAGCCCACAAGTCCTAAACTTCCTATCTTTTGTTCTTCTCTTCTTCTTAGAAGAGAGCAAAAAACTCAAGCCATATACTGTGAGAATGTATCATTAAGATAAAAAACTTAAAAAGTTGTTATCTCAGTCATATAAAGTAGTGGATACTACATTTTAGAAAATGGCTCTACTAAAATATTCATTGGGTATGAATAGGAATGTCATAGAAGAGGAAACAAATGGCCAATAAATATGAAAAGACATTCAACCTCATTAATTATCAGGGATACGCAAATTAAATCCCCAATGACATACCATTTCGCAAGCACCAGATTGTCGCAATTTAAAACCTCAGACATTCTCAAGTGTTGCCAAGGAAGTGACGCAAAAGAATGCTCAGCTAAGATGCAAATGAAAACAACACTGAGATTTCATCTCACTCCACAAAGAATGGCTGCTATTACAAAATCAACCAACAATAAATGCTGGTGAGGCTGTAGGGAGAAAGGAACCCTTCTCCACTGTTGGTGGGATTGCAGACTTGTGCAGCCTTTGTGGAGATATGTGTGGAGATTTCTCAGAAAACTAGGACTAGGGGTCCCATTTGACCCTGCGATCCCCCTGCTAGGAATATACCCAAAAGAATTTAGAAAATCACAGTGGAAAGACAGATGTACACCCTTGTTCATAGCAGCTCAGTTCGTGATAGCTCAATCTTGGAAACAACCCAAATGCCCATCAACTGGAGACTGGATAAAGAAGATGTGGGGTTTTTTTTATAAAATGGAGTACTATTCTGGCAAAAAGAATGACAAGATTGATTCATTTATGTGCAAATGGATGCACCTGGAGGACACACTAAGGAGTGAAATCAATAGAGCACAGATAGGCAAATACCGGATCTTCTCGTTGATATGAGCACCGCTAGATGCAAATGAGCTCTAGTAGTATGACACTCTTTTTAGAATGGGAAATTTCCAAAGGAAATTTGGTGTGGGGATGTAATGAGGAGGAAGGAATAAATATGATTCTGAAAGAAAATAAAAGAGCATGTATATAGGGGGTGGGGAGGTGTGGGTGGGGATATGGGTAAAAATGAGAATTGACTGTGTCATATATTGGTACAAATTCCCTATTGTTATGAGTGTGAGATGTATGCAAATTGTACCAATAAAGAATACAATTTTAAAAAAAAGAATGCTCAGCTGCTGCTGGTCAGACTTTAAATTGATACCACAGCTGGGCCGATACTTTGGCTTTCATTCCTTCATTCAAAATGTGGTGAGTGACTATAGGCTATGTAGCTGACACTGTTCTAGGGCTATAGCATAAATAAAACCAACATAAATTACCACTTTAAGTTGAACACCTGCATCATTTCCACACTAAATTCCACTTCCTAGAGACAAAATATCCAAGAGAGTATGTAATCTGTACATCAGTGTGTAAGTATACAAATCTGTATGTCTGTGCCCATGCAAATGTTTAAAACAATACCTGCTTCTAATAAGAAAGGAAAGTAGTAACCAACACATGTATCATGAGCAGAATGGATAAAACAGAGCATAGGACACCAGCAGAGTGCAACACAACAGCACTGAAAATGAGTGAACAACAGCGACATATCAGAATGTATGGATCTCAAAACTTACGTTAGAGGGCCGGAGGATTAGCTCAGTGATTCCTGTGCCTGCCTTGCAAGTGCAAGGTCCTGAGTTCGATCCCCGGTAATCACATAGAATGTTGGGCGTGGAGACACGCCCACCAGCAATCAACACCGCATACCACAGTGCCGGACGTGGTGGCTCACGCCTGTAATCCCAGCACTTGGGAGGCAGAGACAGGAGGATTGCTGAGGTCATGGCTTGCCTGGTCTCCATAGTGAGCTCAGGGCCAGCCTGAACTACAAAGCGAGACCCTGTCTCAAAAAGCAAAAAAAAAAAAAAAAAAAAAACTTACATTAGAGGATGAGGATGAGAGAACAGGTGAAAGCTAAGTATATTTAGAGACATGTATAAATTTCATAATAAACTATCAAGTCACATGGGGGAATCATTGTTACATAATTCCAAAAAAAAAGGTGCTTCTGGGTACGCAGGAAGAAGTATGGGCATCGAGGTAAGGTGCTCCTTTTGAGTCAGCTGTCAGACGCGGGAGTATTTGATTTACTCTATGTCTTTAACATACTAATGAGTTTGTCTCTTTGCTTGGTTACCAACTGGGACCAAAGCAATAGAGTGGTGAAATCAAGTACTAGTAAATGCTTCTGCTTGTATATCACGTAAAAACCACTATATCCAAGTATTGATAACTAGTCAGAGCTTGTCTCAGTGAAAATTAAAATATGCAATCAAATAACTATAAAACTGTATGAAGTATCTATAATAACAGCTATCAAGAGTAAAACCTACAATATCAAAGGATACCACATATACACAAGTTCACTTTGAACAGGTTTTCACAAAAGATTTTAGATATATAAATTCTTCCAGAGACATGCCTGTTATGGTAGAATCATTCTATAATTTGCTCCATTAAGAAAGAATTCTTAAACTCTTCTAATAAACACACCAGATCATGATTTGTAAGGGTTTATATAATGGAAAGCCATTGATGTACATTGATTCTGTATAGCATTTAGCATGTTAGAAATCATAGTTAATGAACATTATTTAAACATAATTTGAGTTTAAAACTAGCAGATGAGACTAAGGTTAATATTTTGCAGAATAGAAGTATTGAAGTGGAAGCCGTTTTTTTAAAGGCCGATAATTATTCTGACCCTTTAAACCCAATTCTAATAAATAATGCTGTTGGGAGTATAAGCCGAGAAGGTGGAGAGAACAGGAATCTGTCATCATTGACGCAGAACCCAATGCTTGCACACATAAATGAGTTACTTTTACAGAAAATCTTAATATAAGATTTTTGTAACTTAAACCATTAATCATTTTGCCACAACACAAGCATGTTTCATGGTCAGTACATATTTTTAAAACAAATTCCAATTCTATTGCACTGTCAGTATGAATATATACACATACATAATTTGATAAATTTTCATAAAGCATGTAACTAAGTGAGCATTACAAGGGGTTAATACCGTCACTGTATACCTATAGGAAGCAGAAACATTAATTAAATTCACATACGCATATTGAATTTCACCTATCAGATCAGGAACTACAGAGACCTATTTTTCAAAAATCTCATTACAGTAAGAAAAGAGACTGTGATTAAAAGTTCAGTGTGCAAGATTCGATCAAATAACCTAATTTCTAAACACCAAACTATTTAGAAATGTCAAGTGAGATGATTCCAACCTACAAGAATTGTGGGTTTTTCAGGGAGAAGTTAATTGACAATAAAACAGTGCTTTAACTGTATATTCTTATGACATACTTTGTACAGTCAGTCACAAAAGAAGTGGCCACCTTAAAAACCACTCAAAATATGTATAGGTGTATGAATGTTCACATCCATGTATGTATCCATACGTGCGTGTGCATGGTTTTCCTCCTCTTGTGAGATACACACATATAGGACTATTTTAGGACACTTGTTTCTGAATGCTCTAAATTAAAGTGTTTTTCCCACAGCATGTGTTTGGTATGTAGTCAAAATGTCCTCCTTGGCCACCTCTGTCAGCTTCACTCTCTTCTACAGTGTGAAAATGACAGGAACTGGTGCAAAACTGACAAGTAGAAGCACAGCAAGTTAACCCAAAATTATGGTGTGATTTATTTGAGAAAGGCTGAAAAATAAATCAGTATTTGGTAGAAATGACTATGTTCTCATTGGCATGTTTCAGACAGAGAACTTCAGGTTATTCTAATGTGTATGTGCCCTTTGGTACCAGCACAAAGGTCTGATATGTGCAACCATGTTCATGGCAGCTCAGTTTGTGATAGCCCAATCTTGGAAACAACCCAGATGCCCATCAACTGGAGACTGGATAAAGAAGATGTGGGTTTTAAAAAAATATATAAAATGGAGCATTACTCTGCCATAAAGAATAAGTTTCATTCACTTATGTGCAAATGGACACACCATGAAGACACACTAGAAAGTGAAATAAATAGGTCACAGATACATGAATACCATATCTTTTGTGTGGTATGAGAACCTGTAGATGCAAATGAGTTCTAGAATGTAGGATAGATTTTGTGAAATAGGAAATATGCAAAGGGAATGTGGTAGGTGAAAGTAATGAGGAGAACGAATAAATATGATTTGAAAAGAAAAAGAAAGAATATGTATATAGGGGGTGGAGATTGTGGGGTGGGTAGGAATATGGGTAAAAATGAGAATTAACTCATGTCACATCCTGGCACATATTCCCCAATGTTGAGTGTGACTGTGAGCTGTATGTGAATTCAATTAAAAAAAAAAAAGGTCTGTGCCAGGGCCCCTTTTGGAGTTTTGCAACCTCTCCATTAGAATCCTTTGTCTACACTGCCCTAAAGAAACAATGACCATTATTTACAGTGTTGGAGACCAGAGACTTCTTCTTGCTTCCTTGAATGGTATAGTCCACAACTTGTACTTCTCCACACTTTGTTTTCTTCTGACCTCTCCTGCCCCACTACAGCACTGCTAACAACACCGTTAGACAAGCCTGCCTTCCCATATCTGACTCATCCACTGACTTCTTGCCAGGCAGGTGCAGAACCACTGAACTACATCCCCGGCCCTCCTCTGACTTCTTATATGACTTAGAAGTCATTATTCTCTGGGCTTCTGTTGCTATTAGGATGGGGGGCATTAGTACTTATCTTGCAACAACTTTTTAAACATTAATTATATAGACAGCACTTTAGCATAGTGGTGGATACATGCTAAGAATGTGATAAACTGGCACAGTGCTGTTAGGACTAGCTACCTTTTAGCACTCTTTTCCAAGAATTTCTACAACATTTTATGATGCTACAATCAAATACTTCTAAGTCAAAAGTAGCCAGAAGACTATAGGCGACTTTTGTTTGCTTAATAAATGACCTAGGAGTAGGAGGAACAGAGGAGAAGAAAAGGTAACATTAGTGAAAATACCACCTGTTTTACAAATATCTTTCGACACCATCTCAGGTAAGATCCACAGGAATTCTGTAAGTTTGTACAGTATATATTGTCCTTCATAAAAATGTTGACTGCAAAGCCCAACTGGCCTATTTTATTGAGAAAATACTGTCAGAAAAGTATAAGATGGTAACAGTTATAAGATGTCTTCTGTACTCTTGTGTTAACTCTAGGAAATCCCAATCACAATCCCAAAATATGTAAATCTAGTTAAGTAGACTCTAACTGTATAGTCTTTCTGCTTAGATATATTATTTTTATAAACTTAAAATTATATTCACAACACAGATACACTGGGAATTATATGATTTAAAGTATAACAAGTGAGCATGGCCAAATAAAAGCCAATTGAATAATTACCATAGGAAAACAATATGTCACACCTAAATTCTATGTATTTGAGCCACACAGAGCACATTGAAGCTACCATAAAGTGTCTGAAATGATTTATTTTGAACTTTGGGAAAATCTTACTTGGGAGCAGATGTCCAGCCTAGCTTGGAGGCAGCAGGTTTTCATTGGGTGACTAATCACAGCACTGGGACATTTTTGTGAAGTCTATAAAAAGGATACTTAGTAGTAAAACCCATGAATATTGATAACAAACAGTACGAGCACTTCGAGATATCTGCAAAGAGTGCCACAGGAAGTGTCCTGAATCTTAAAACACACAGAGCACATTCCCAGTCTCAGTTTGCAACCACCCTTTGAGAGGTTTGACTCTTTCAGACAAAAATCAATGAGAAAGTTCCTTGAATAAAATGCACATGATTAAACTCTCTGAGCATAGTTAACTCAATAATAATTTTTCATTTAATCCCTGAGGGTAGTTCACTCTGGAGAAAAATAAAAATCAGTACAGATTTTCCTTTCTGTTTTTAAACAACTAATGTGGTCAGACTTTAAGAAACTCTGGTAGATTATACAAAACACCTGTGATAGGAAGTCATATGGAGAGTACCCTAGAATTTTCTAGCTTAAATGACTCCTTTAAAAAATGTAATGCAAAACCCTTAGTTTGCTGCAAAGGGCTTTAAAGCCCAGAGTAGTGTATGATTTACCCAGGGTGTCAAAGACAGGTGGCGGCAGACTCTGGATGAGACCATAAGAATCTCAGTGTTCACCTGACGCTCTTCTCCTGTGCCGAGACCTTCTGTACATGGGACAGAATGCAAAGTGGGAAAGACACTGTGGATCTGAGGTCCCGAAACTGTGTTGTCCTCTTAATCATTCTTTGGCCCCAAATGAAATAGCCTTATTATATGTATAAATATCTTTAAAACCTTTCATTGTTGAACCTGCAGTTATTTGGTCTTAATATGTTATCCTTTTCCCCGAGGAACTAAGGTCACTGGGAATCCTCCATCCTGGTTTGCAAACTACAGAGTTCAATTGCTAGAAGGGACATCTGTAAACTCTCAGTTCTGAATATTTTGAGACACCCCACTCAAATAAAACACTGACGTGTGACTGATAGAAACTGCTATGAAAATACTCTTCAAAAACAACAGTGGCATTTTATATATTTACACTTAAACTCTATTCTCAAAAATAAATGAAGTCAGGGAGCTGGGGATTTAGCTCAAGTGGTACTGCTCCTACCTTGGAAGCACAAGGATCCGAGTTTGATCCCCAGCACCACCACCAAAAAAAAAAAAAAAAAGATAAATTGAGTGAGGAAACTTGAAAATTATTTCAAAATAGGGTCTCACAAATACTTTTTAAACTTTCCTTAAAGACTATATCCAAAGTGCTGTCCAAATCAATGTTTTTGGTTTAATTCTTGGCTTGATGTCTGTAAAATGCCATTGAAAATAACTTTCAGTGTAAGAAATGGAAGGTGTAAATGAGGTCCAAAATGTCTGATAGGTATTGTGAAATAGAAAGAAAATGCTCAAAGGGAAAGGGGAAATGGTGGGGGCAAAGAAGGGAAAGAAAAAATTTGATGGTAAAAAGGAAAAAAATGGAAACAAAGTTTATGTACATAGGGGGTGGAGGTTGAAGGGATGGCAGAGAAATGGGAAAAAATAAGAATCAAGATATATCATATACAGTTACAAATTTCCAATGAGGAATGTGAACATGATATATTCCTAAAATGTACCAATAAACATAATGTATAAAAATTTTTTTAAAGATCCAAGTAATTTATACTTTAGACAATAGGTTAAATTTGCACGACCTAGAATGAAAACATGACTTCAAAGAAAATCTAGATCATGAGTTTACACTGGAGTTAAAACTGGATTAAATAATACTAATGAAAATATTCTTCTATCCACAAAGAAAACAAGGAAAATTAACTTTCTTTTCAGTTCAAGTTTCCTGAAAATCCCAAAAGGAAACATTTAATTTTCTGGGACATGCTGAAAGAAACAGGTAAAAAGGCAATGCAGCTAGAGCTGAATTAATCAAGCAAACATCACGGGCAATCAAGAGAGCTTTCCTGGTGATTAAACACAATCTGAGACGGCTGGAGGTGGACCCAGTTCAGTCAGAGGTTGTCGCTTCCCCCTCGACCAGCAAGGAAGACGCGACCGCGAACTTTTTTTTGCTGTTTTATTTAGGATCCTTTGCTCGAGCAAAAACAAAAAAGCTCCCCTTTACAGGTCTCTCCCAGTATATATATATACATAATCATCAGCCAATGCCTGAAGGACACGTAGCATTCTGGGATAGGCGGCTATACAGCGGAAGCGAACTGGCTGATCAGGCAATGCCTAAATATAGACTTGTTTTTCAGCGGATATAGACCACTTGATCTACTTCCTCAGCGCCATCTTTTGGGCGCGGTTGCCCTTTGGCTCTCCACAAGAGGTTCCAGTGGAACAAAATCTTAGGAGAACAAAATCATCTCAAAATGCAATTTGTAAACATATATAAACCTCTAAGCATTTTCAAGACAGGGACAAAATCAGAGTAAAAACCAGAACAATAAATCTTGCATTGTCAAGGTTAGAGATGCATTATTGACTAATACAGCTAATTATCTTGTCTTCTCACTTTTCAGGTTGCAAAGTGTTTATGGAAAATCCTTTTCATCTCCAGTTTCCTAAATATTCTAAAATCAGGCTAGGATTCCTTTAGTTGTTAATTCTAAATTATAAAATACAAAATATCTGGATTTCTGTTTAATCTATCTGATTCTTTACACTGGGAAAATTCTAAGGTTTACCACAGCCCTGGGGATGCCTACACATTCCAGTATGAGGCAATGCTAAATTCATGCCTAGGTCTTGGGTTAATCACTCTTGACTCTTAAAAGTCCAGAATTTCATTTCAATGACAATGACCACCGCCTTTTCCACATTCTCTCAGGCCTCAAGAAAACCTTTTGCTAAGCACAGTGGCACACACCTGTAACTCCAGTGCTCTGGGAGGCTGAGGCAGGAGGATTTCAACTTTGGACATATTCTGGGCAATTTAGACTTAATGAGACTCTATCAAAATAAACAAAACAACTAACAATGTAGCTCAGTGCAAAGGTCCTGTGTTCAGTCTCCAATACTGCAGAAAGAAAGAAAGAAGAAAGAAAGAAAGAAAGAAAGAAAGAAAGGAAGGAAGGAAGGAAGGAAGGAAGGAAGGAAGGAAGGAAGGAAGGAAGGAAGGAAGGAAGGAAGGAAGGAAGAAAGGGCCTTTCTTCTATACAATGATATAAAAGGAATTAAATGTTGACTTCATACCAGGAATATTCTAATATATATTCTGACTTCTTAGGTCCCAACCTCCTGTCGTTTTTTCTTTATTTATGTATGTTAATTCTTCCTATGGAAATTACTCATTATTATTCTCTCAAACATTCCCCCAGTGCTCAGCTGGCAGAGAAGCAGAGACCTAACTAACCATACTGTTCCCACTTCAAAAATAACCAAGTAACTAACAAATCTGTTATTACAGTAGACTTCATTTATAAATGAAGTACTGATTCTATACAGACAAAAGAATTTGGCATAAAATCGGTGCTTCATATCAAGGTCATATGAATGAATTCATAAATGAATGAAAAGTAAGGGGATTGTGAAAGGGGGTGTAGTGTGAAGTGACAGGGAAATTATGACACAAAGAAAAAGAGAGAAAATGGCAAAAAAAGATAGCAACCTAAATCCAAAGTGTAATTAAGTTTGAAAGAATCTGCACCACGCATCAGTTTTCCACAATGACCAGCAGCTCCTGAGGTAAAACTCATAACCTCAGCCTCCTGAGACTTTTTTCCTTCATACTTGACAACTTCAACTCTGACTTTATTGTGGAAATTACTAGTAAAAATGGGTTAAGATCTTAGAAGTAGGTCTTTACTCAATCAAAATGCATCTCTGCAGCAGAACATACACACATTCTACCTACATTTTCAGACCTGGTGAGCATCATACCCATTTTGCTCAGAGGAATCCAAGGCTGAAAATTTAGAAAGCCATACTACAGCTCTTATTTTTCCCCACAAGTACCATGTTTCTAAGCACTGGCCAACTCTCCCCGACGTATGTAGTTTCATTTCATCATCAGCCGGATCAGTGAGAGCTGAGGAACATTTTGCATTTGAGAAAACAGTTTAGAAAGTGAGAGAATCTTCCCACACAGCTCCTCGAAGTCTGTCCGCTTTCACCCTGTGGCCTTTGCCTGGTGCCAGATCACAAACTCTGCCACAGGATTTTATCATCTCACACGTCATAGTCAATCCATCTGTGAGGCTTCTCTCCAAGACTCCATTGCCTCCACTGCACAGGGCAGGCCCCGTTAGCCAGTGACCTGAAAGGCAGCTTTAGAACGAATGGGAGGATTCTCCAAAGCACCCAACCCAGTGAATCAGACTGGGGTAGCCATCGGGCGGGATCGCAAGTCAGCTCAGTGGCAGAGTGCATACCTGGCATGCACAGGCTCTGCATTGAATCCACAGTGCCCCCAACAAAAAGAACTGATCAGGGTGAAACCTAGACAAGGGTCCTATTTCAGCCTCCTCCATAGATTCCACCAGGAGGCCAGGGCTGGGAAGGCTCCTCAAGGGGCCATCTGCGGCCAGCTTTTGTGCTTTGCCAACCCTGTTTCCTAAGAGTCTCTCACAGCCGCTCTGTCCTCCAAACAGACCAGCACTTGGCACTACATTTTAAACAAAGAAAGAACGCCCAACAAAGGGAAGAAACTTGCTTATTTAGATTAGGATCGTTTTCTGGTATAAATGCTGGCCTTCGGAGGCTGGGTATTACACTCCCTGCGGGGATTCTTACACACCTCTCCAGCTCACCGAAACTGTCTAACAGGGAGAGTTCCCTGAGGCATCTTCCTCTGCTGTTTCAGCTGCCATTTTGCACAAAGCATAGCAAGACAGATTTTCCTGTGTCACAGGCATTAGGTCAAGTGAAGGTGACCAGTCAGCTTCGCCATTG
Organism: Thryonomys swinderianus; assembly: GCA_004025085.1. Lineage (NCBI taxonomy): Eukaryota > Metazoa > Chordata > Mammalia > Rodentia > Thryonomyidae > Thryonomys > Thryonomys swinderianus. The sequence goes on along the minus strand of PVIC010007912.1, from coordinate 28,276 downwards.
AGAGGGCGGTGCCTATGCGAGGAGGGTGTGACATTCTTGTCATCTAGTTGGCTCGGCACGGATTCACACCCACGAATTTTACCTTTCCTCCAACGTGCAATGCCAGCACTTGTGCTGCTTTCGTAATAGGAGAAAGTTCGATGGCTTGGTGAAGAGCCAAGGGCATCATCTTCAAATGCAAAGAAAAGAAACATTTTAAAGAGTAGAAGTCCAGCCAATTTAGATGAATTAAGAGGTAGCGAGAAGGAAGCACGCTAGTTACTCAGTGAAGAGCTGATTATACCACTAATCAAACTCTCCATAGGTTTGCAAGTTGATGTTGAATGTAAGATAAACACTCCCAATTTAAAAAAATTTTATCTTGATTGGTACATTGTATATACACATCATGATCACACTCAATATTGGGAATTTGTACCAGTATACGGCACAATGTAATTCTCATTTTTTCCCATTTTTGCTCAGCTATGAGTGGGAGCTTTTTTTTTTTTTTTTAGAATGAGTTACATCAGCATTCAGGTTCAGCATTAAATGCCTAGGAGCAAAAGAATTCCTGATTTAAAAAAAAAAAGTCTGTCTTGTGTTGCAACCCCAAAGGGAAGATCACTCAATGTTATGAAACGCAGCGTTACACAACAGTCTGAAACTGAGTGAAGGAAGATCTTCCCTTTGGGGTTGTTAGGTTTGGGGTTGTTATATGCAAAATCACCCAGTGTTATGAAACAGTGTTATTTTTCTCAAACTGAGAATGAAATACAAGATCAAAAAGCAAACCCACTGCATGAGGGTCAGCTCTGCGTAGCACTAAATGGCGTCACGTTTGAAGAGTTGAGAAATGCCTTACTACTGTTTTAATGTGTCTTTGGTCCTCCTTTCATGTTGATATGGTACAAATGAAAGTTCCAAAGTTTTCATTTGCATCTGAAGGCCGAGGTGTTTTGCCCCTCCAGGCCTGGTGTTGGCCGCGCCGGACGACGCTACGCAGCAGGATTTGTTGGGAGCCGTATTTGAGTGACTGTGTACAGTCACGGTCCCTGGAGACTGCATCCTCCGGAAGATGAACGTGCACCGTAAGGCAGGGCTGAGGCCGGACACCGGGAGGGTCCCAGAAGGCCCGGGAAACACCTGCTCAGAGCTTGACCAAACACCTGGAACTCCCGGGAGCAGACAGCTGGAAGGGCAAAGGGCAACAGGCTGGCCCGGCCTCCACTTAGAGGGCGCGGTGGCTTCTGCTCTGTGTCTTTTCTCTTCCCTAACTGTGGCTAGAAATCATGGAGTTAGAACCTGGCAGCCCTCCGGCTTTCCCATTTTCCCTTAACTCCTCATCTTCCATATTTTATGTGAATAGATTTAATAACCTCTAAATTACACATACACTAAGAATTCAAAAGTACAAATGGGTAAAATAGAGATGAGCCTACTGCAAACGGTACAAAAAATATATACTTAAAGTAATTCTACTTGGAACACAGTTCCCAGTGGGCCATGGAATAAATCCATTTATTCTTTTCCTCTCCCTTCTTCTCTCATTTCTCCCCTTTTACATGAACACAAACAATATACACTTTTACACAAATGATACATACTTTGTTCTGTATCTTGCTTATTTTCCATATATCTCAGACTCTATTTCACATCAGTTCTGAAGAATGTATCTTACTGTTTTAAATTTCTTCATAATGTCACACAAGTGGGCAAACCATCACTATCATATACACAAGGCAATTTTTACTGTATGTGTCTATGGACATATACAGGCATCCATGTGGACTACAACTGGTAATGAATTTCTAGGTCAGAAATCATAAACATTTAAAATTTTGATAGCTATTGTCATATTGTACTACAAATGCATGAACTAGCCTACCTTCTTTCCAATAATATCTGAGGTGTCAGCATGTCATCTATCTCAATGCCAACATATTACCTAACTCACTGTTATCATACAGTTTGAGCTTATGGATTTGATAGGTAAGAAAAATAGTTTCTCACTGTCATTTTGAAGGAATGTCTTTTTATGAACAGCAATATTAAGTAGTTTATTGAGTTCTGCACAAGTATTCACAGATCATGCCAGCAAGTGGGTTTTTTTTTTGCATCCTTCAGTCAGTATTTTGAATAGAACATTTCCTTTGTGCCAGGAATTATACTGAGTACTATATATTTAAAAGTCTGAAAACATAGACCCCATCCTCAGAGTACTCATGGTCTAGTAGATAGTACAGATATTTTAAAAATAAATAAAAATAAATGAGATTCAGTGTGATAAGAACAATAATGAAGTATGTTTATTGTTTGAGTATACAAGCAATTAACTATAAAGAAGGAGACAGTTCTTGAAGTAAACCTTACCTATGTGTTTCAGTATTTTAATTTTTTGATGTGGTCTTACTATGTTGTCCAAGTTGGGCTTAAACTCATGATTCCACTTATCTCTGCCTCCCAAGTAGCTGGGATTACAGGAATGTACTGCTGCCCCTCTTATTTTTTTACATTTTATAAACATATTGGAATGTGATATAAGGACCATAAGTATAACTTGATCAATAAGAACCATATCTGTGGTGATTATAACTAATAATGAAAGATTCCAATCAGGTGAACCTATACACATATCTGTGGGCTATGGCTCAGAAACTATCTTATTTGGTTTATGACTTTGTCTAAAATATTAAAAACAGCCTATCTCTTCTCCGTCCATTTTGGAGGGTATCTTCACTCTTTCGCTGATTAACAAGTCAAAGGACAACTCATGTCCCCCTGCCCCTCTTTCTCCTCCAACTCATACAGCCATGAAACTTGTAATACACAGTGAATCGCACTAACTATTGGCTTTGTTGTACCACGCTGAAGAACCTTGGCCTTTAGCGTGAGGTGTGTCAGGAATGATTAGTTATATTACACCGAAAGCCCTTTCAGCAGTCAGAAGCAATAAAATGTGATAAGAAATTACATTATCACTCAGGCAGTCCACAGTTTTCCATTTTGTTTACAGCATAATATCAACAAAGACTTTGCTATGTGTCTTACAGAGGGCTAGCTTAGGGCAGTGGCCAGAAGCACAGGTTTGGAGCCCTGATGAGAGATTTGAATCTCAGCTGAAACAGGGGGGTGACTCAGGACAATTTGATCTCTGTATCTCAGTTTCCCCGGCACTCACTTATAAGGTTGTTAGGCAGACCCGATAAGGTCACACCCCTAAACGGTAGAATTTAGACTGAAAGTTAGTCATCCCTGCTGATATTGCTAAGCTCTCTATATACATCATTTACTCACTGCACTCATTCCATTTTAAGGAAGAAACTGATAAAATTTGCTGATAGGAACCTGAGGTTGTTTAAATCTGTTGTAGTGGAAACGAGATCAGTTCACATTATCCCCGTTTTCTCTTTAACCTAATTAAAGCAGGGTCACCAGCTACTGCAGGATTAACTACTGTGCTAAAGGCACCCATTTCTTATCCTCCTAATTTGCATGCACACCCACACACACACACACAGGATTCATTTACACAACAGTTAACTAATTTATGAAGAACATATTACTAATTTTGAAATGTATCAGACATCACAAATGTCAGAAAAAGTCTCTGTGAATATATTTTTGAATCTACAAACTCCTGCCCTCTCCCACAACCCCCAAAAATCTTGAATAAAGAAATACCACCTGTACTTCTCAGAAGAAAGAATGAATGGGGAGTAAAGTCATATATTTTCATCATAGTATCCAAAAAAAATCAACACCCAGGGAGAGTGAATCAAAAGGAAAATAACCAGAACTGGCATTACCATAGATCTGCAGCTAAAATTGACACAGCAAGTTTAAAATATCAGCAAAAGACACTGGGGTAAGTGTCCAGTGATGTTTCAGACTCGGACGAAATGAGAAGACAGAAAGCCCCTAAGCTTTGACAATTTGGGAAAGTCCTCTATTCATTATTCAAGTGCCATTTGAAAAACCAAACAAAAAACAACTATACCTGTGACACCTTCTCTCGCTTCTGTCGTCCAATTCATGCTGCCAGACCAGAATATCTGAGACTCAGGTGATTTATACAGAAGAAACGTTTATTTTTTTATAGTACAAGAGGATATAAAATCCAAGGTCAAGTGGCTGCACCTGGTGAGGCTGGCCTTCCGGTTGTTTCATAACATGACAGAGGCATCACATGGCAAAAGAGCAGAACTTGAACTCACAGCCTGGAGCCCTTTTACAGTGTACTGATTCATTCCCGAGGGTGGAGCTTTTAAGGCTGAAACAATGGCACTGGGACACTCTCCCATGCTGCCTCTGTGGTGATTCGGGCTTCAGTGCATGAATTTTGGATGTACATTCAAACCACAGGACTCACCTTTTAAGAAACGAAAAGAGAGGGAGTCTTTCAAGCTAGCAACTTAAAAGTCCTCACCAGAGCATCTTTCCAATTTTGAAAGCAAAAACGCTGGAAGACATTCAGTGACTGAAATTTAGATTATGGATTCACATTGGTATTTTGCCATAACGAACATACTAGACAGCCAGATATAACTAAAATTAGAAGGGCGGCACTGGAAACAACATGGAGCTACAGGAGAAGCACACTTAAGGTAAAGAGAAATCAGAATGTTTTCCCAGAGCACAACTGACATGCTGGAATAGGGCACCAATATCATTTTAAACAATTAGAAGAAGTAATACCTAACACAGTAATGCTTCTGACTGGGCAAAATTAGAAAGCAGATTGGGGCAGGAAGGCAGAAAATGTGTTTTGGAGATCTAAAATAGTTAGACTGAAACAGGGGTACACTGATCGTAGACAAGGAAAAGTAAAAAGTAAATACAAATTTGTCTTCAAGAGCAAAAGATTTTGAGAAATGATTAGATCATGGCTGGGGGGGGGGTATTTACTTCCAAGGTGATGCGTTTTATTAAGTGGCACTTCATTTGGATTGTAGGTGCCACCCATGTCCAAAGCCCGGATGATCACACTCATGTGGAACTGATCAATTTGGGCTCAGAATAGGTTTTGTGGTTTCAAATGGAGAAAAGTGAGCTTGTCCTTTAGATCAGGAACAAAGAGGTTAAAGAAATTACCCCAAATATCTGTCCTGTATTAATCATTCATCAATTGCAAGGTATCTTCATCTAAAATTCTCTCACAGAACATGTCGTTCATTTGTATGAATCATTCTCATTTTAAGAGTCAAAAATCTACACTGATGTGTAGTCTGGTTGATATTTACAAAAAAGGAGCGTGTCAGGGAGTAAGAAGATGCAAGAGGAGCCGGGAGAGGGCCGAGGGGGGAGTGAGTGATTTGCAAGCAGCCCCCAGGGAGATGAAGAGTAAGAACAGAGGCCTTTTCTTCTGCTACGGGGAACTTGAGGGTCGTACGTGAGAAACTCAAATCCAGGACAGGATGTTCTACCATGTGGTCCTGAGGTTGGAAGTGGGGAAGGTTCGCAAGACCTATCACACTCTCTGGTCCTCATTTACACCTCCAGTTTCTCATACAAGGGAAATGACACGCTAGTTACACATCTGTGTCCTGTTTATTTCACATATGAGTATGGCCTCAAGGTGCATCCATCGAGGTATAAATGTCTGTAATTTATCATTCTTTATGGCCAAATAATACTCCATTTTATTTTTTTATAAACCCACATTTTTATTTGTTGTCCAGTTGATGGGCGTTTGGGCTGTGAAATAGGAAGAAAATGCTCAAAGGGAAAGGAAAAATGGGTGGGGGCAGGAAAAAAGCAAAGAATAGCAAAATTTGATGATAAAAACAAAAAAAAGAAACAAAGCTTATGGTTGTGGGAGGGTGGAGGTTGAAGGGAAGGTAGGTGAATGGAAAAAAATGCGAATCAAGATACATCATGTACAGGAACAAATTCTCAATGATGAATGTGATGATAATGTATAACTAATACATACCAATAAACTCAATAAAGGGGAAAACCCCACAAATCAATTAGGATGTATTAAAAAAGAAAAAGAAGGTAGGGGAAGACCAGACCTAGAAATGTGGTTTTAGTAAACAGGTTAGCTGTGTACAAAGGGCATTCCATAAATATGCTATGAAGTTGTGGCAAGAATTCAATAAAACCTGCCTATATTTTGGCATCATATAAGCAGACAGTAGACATTTAAAGACAACCTTTCATTTTTCTTAGCTATGGCAAGTTGAATAATTAAAAGATTACACAGCTTTTCTCCCAAGTCAAGTTTGTAAGTTGCTCCACCTGCAAAGCACAGGAGATGCCAACAAGAAGTGAAGTCTTTAAACATAAAAGCAATGACCACGATAAAGCCAGATGGACAGAGCACCCACCCTCTTTTTAATGTCTCAACTCCTCTAAAATAAAATTAATTTATAAGCATTTCCAAGACAGAGAAAATAAACTAAAAATGTTCTATCTGGTAGGGATAACCATCGGAAATTAATTGTATAACACTCGTGGGCTGCCTTCTTTGTTTTATCTTAGTAATTACAGGAGGCTTATGATTTACACTTCACCAATCCTGTTTTTATCCCATTTTCATTTTCTCAAATGGTAACTCACTCATGAGAGAAGTTTTCAGGCTTAAATCCTAAGAGTAGAAACACATTGCTCTGACAGGAGTATAAAACCTCCATGTTGGCATGCACACCCAACTCTCTCGTCTAGATCATTGCTGGAGACTCACCTTCTGACTTTGAAAGTGGATGAAGGTTTGCATGATCAATGCAGAAACTCCAAGTCACAACTGAGTTCCACATAAACAAGAAGAAGCTGTCAGGATGAGCATGTCCCAAATGTCTCATGTAATGCAACTGTATGAAAACACTGTTTTGCATTAAAATTTGACTCAAAGTCCTATATATTTTTCTTCGCTAACTCAGGCCACCATAAACTAAGTCTTCTTAGTTCATTCATGCACTATAGAAAAAGGAAGTTGATCAAAAGACGGAAAGAGAAGAAATAAGGCTTAAAGGGAACACCCAACCTCTCACCAAACTCATTCACTGTGGCAACAGACCTCAAAGCAAACTTTCTAAAGGAAGTACTGATGCCTACAATTGAGAAAGGAGAGTTCTACAATGGACCCAGGGAGTACTCTGACTTTTGCAATCATGTTTCTCAACTCAAACAAATTTACTACTGCTACTTTTCATAGATAGTTCATTTTTAAAATCTGCTGAAGAGCCACTGTCCCTTGATAGAAAAGTACAAAGACATAGTAAATCACTGAAATTCATCATGTGCACGCTTTCTTGACATCCTAAATCCTACTTCTTATAAAAGAGAAATTGCTACTAAGACCTTGGGTAGACGTGCCAAATTATCCCTTGCTTCCTGAGTGGATTTTCTGTGTTCTATGTAATATGACAAATTTTACTGCTCCAGAATAATTCTGATATTTTAAAACTTCAGTGGTTTCACTTGCTAAAACACATTATATCATTTAGAATTTCAAAGCCAAAATTTCACTTCCCTGTAACCTTTCAACTTTCAACCCATAAACCCAATTGACAAGTATGAAATATTTTATTTTTAAGTCGAAGTCTAAAGCACAGTTCCCATGTCAGGCTGAGAGTGACTTGTGACATGACATTCTCAACAGAACAGAAGCAGAACTAGCCATTTAAAATTGTGCTTCATCCAGAAACAGAAAATGTTTTTCTAATTAAAAGGCACATATTACACCCCTGCTTTTCAATAATAACATTTTATCTGGAACCCTTAATCATGTGTAACCATTAAAACTAGGCCAAGATTCAAAGATTAACAAGAAAAAAAGATATTATGAAATTCAAGACTCCAGAGGTGTTTTGGTTCCATGTCAAGATCTCGGGAGATAAAGAGCCCATCAGCACTATTCCAACGCGAGCCCCGTCCCCTGCGTGTCTGTGACTGTCACACCAAGGGTAAGTGCACCATCAAGTACCCTGAAATGTCTCAGTACTTTTATCACCTCATTTCAAAACGTATGATGACCAGCATAGCGTCCAAGCAGTTACTTTCTGACCAAAAGACAAAGCCAAGAAAGGCATCCTTACCATGTTTCTAAGTACATTTCATTTGTCATCACTCCCTATAAATCAAAGACATCTTAAAAATTCAAGAGGAAGCTCTTCACAAAAGAACATATTTTTGAAGGGTTTAACCTATCTTCAGACTGCGTGCATCTGACTCCCCGCCTCTCCCCACTCTGCGCACACACAGGTACCACACAGCCCGGGGAAATACACAAAAGCCCTATGCTCTGGTGACAGTGCTCTGGGACGTGAGACCAGACGGGCAGATCCGTGATGACGGACTGCACAGCACAGGCAGCTACACGTGGCGGTTCTCTCCAGATGTACTGCGAGGGGTGAACGAACACTTCACATTTCACCACAGTCATTCTGAAGTCACGTGTTAGGGAAGGTCCTTGGCCGTGGACATGAGAAACTTTAAATCCGTAGGTCCTAGTTTGCACAAGAGGAAGAGCTTTGGGGAAATGACAAAGCACCTGCCGAGTAGTCGAGGCTCAAAGTAAAGGTCTCTGGTGCAGGATCGAATCAGGCCCTACCCCCACCTGTATCCTCGCTTTTCCTTTTTAATCTCATAGAGACACCTTAGCAGGAGCAATCAGCTCTGACAAAACACTGAGATCCTGGCGATGAACCATAGACTGACCATTACCATGAAAACAGCCGCTAAATGAGAAACCATGTGCTCAGTATAAAACTAATTTCATGCTTTCAAAAGCACACAGTGGCTTCTAGCAAGATAGTGGCCCTGGGACTTGCCGAGACGGATTGGCGAACACAAATGGTTTGCTCCTGGTGTGTCAGCTTAGTCGAGCTTTACGTGTACCAGCAGTAAATGGGGTTCTCGAGGCTTCTGTCAAACAAATACACATTTGTGTATAACTTTAAAGCTGAAAGGTATAGCAAAAAAAGCTGCCTCCAATAAATCTAGCAGGAAACACACACACACACACACACACAGCATGTGCCATGTTAGCAAATAAAAATAGATTTCTCAGCTACTCACCTACTGAACACTTAATAACCAGAATGTTATTTGAATACATCCTGTCACATTCCTCACATGTTTAGGAACAGCTCCTCATCTTATAACATCAGAGTTCAGCAGAGTCTAAGTAACTGGGTTCCATCTACTAGCAGCTTAACTTTGAACCACCCTTATCTGGTTGACTCTCTTATACCCTGTATTTAAAATGCCACGTCGGACCTTTTCAAGCATGATGATTTAATAACTTCCCCCAGGTGAGCACCAGGGGAAGTTACATTTAAATGATAAAGTCTGGTCCATTCAAAGTATCACATCTAATTAAAGCATGCGTTAAGACAAAATGCTATAAGCCCCCCCCATTCCACATGCCATCACAACAAACCAATTACTATAGATTTCTACCGCATGACAGGTCATAACTCCTAATTATCAGTAACATCAAGCCTGACAAGGTGTCAACTCCATCATACAATCCATCTCCTTCACTTTCTTAGTTGTCTCATAAACATGACTTGTTTCCTCCTATATATTCATGTGCAAGATTCTACTGAGTATATTTAGTTTATAACCTTTTTTATGTATCCAAAGCACAAAACAACACTGCAAACCTCCTACTTTCAGTAATGATAGCAAATCGCCTATTATCACTGACTTGTTGTGAATGTTTAAAATGCAAAGGAAGTCACCTGCTGGTAAGATGTCCCCGGTACACAGCTAGCACAGCAAGAAAGGGGTGTTCAGCACCCCCGGGGAAGGAGTTTCTTCCCAGTCAAATTAAAGAACCATCTCTCTGGTCCTCAGGCCGCCCTTTCAGCCGTGCCACCGGGACGTGACAAACAGAACTGACGGCTCCTCAAGGCTCAGCACCGCGTCTAAAAGAATCTGCTGCTGACACCCCAGACCCCGGCAGGCAAGTTTCAGCATGAAAACGCTCACCTCTGCTCGGAAGTCCGCTCCACATTCTGGCGGGGCTCTCACCAGCTTCACGAGCAACCAAGTTGGATAAACAAAACTTCAGGCTGTGACCAGGCGAATGCACGGAGCTCCCCGGACTCCAGCCCGGATTATCCGTGTGACAGCCCCGCGTTAGAGCAGCGCTGCTCCAAGCCTTCCCCGTCGCTGGCTTGTTGCACTGCTCGCTGAAAATCCTTCACACGCTGGCAACATTTTAGGGAAGGACAAACGCTCCCCGAGACGTTTGTAAAGAAAGCAGAGCGGATTCAGTTCTACGTCTCCACGCGTGCTAAACCAGAGGCGCTGTCAGCGCACGAGTCTGAGGTGGATTTATGCCGGGAAACAGGCAGCCTAAGCCTTCATTATCAATGCATGAAATCAGCCACCGTGCTCAAATTCAAGCAACCACAAAAAGGATATAATTAGGAGAGGCTCCACAGATTTAGCACGGAACCTTGGAGAATGAAGAATCATCTATCGAAACTGTGTAAATGTTAAAAATAGCCCTGGCTTTTCAATAATAAGCAGGCTACAGAGGAGAGATCAGTACTCTATATTATAGACACTTGTCATAAAGGCTGCAAAAGCCAAGAGAGCTGTAGGTTCCTGGGACTTTTCTGCTGACAAATTAAATTACTACAGGCTATGTCAATTATTACCAGTGTTTTCCATATTTTTGACACGGATGTCCAGTAAAAAAACAAGTTAGATAGCTTTTAACTCCTTAAGTGCCTGTCTCTAAATTTATAAAAATAGTAAAAATGTGTAGGGTTGTGCAGAAACTATCAGTTTCACTTAAACGGACAAGTTCTTAAACCATAAGGAATTCAGTCTTATTCTATACGACAAAATAATAAACATGTGAGAGGGTATTTAATGCCATTATCTTTGCTCATTTAAAAAAATACTACAGCTAATTAAAATCATACATTCCTCTTCCAGCCACCCCCAAATGTAACCTTCACCTTCTACCATACTTTTTCTCATTTTTGCCAAAATAGACGATGCCGGGGCCAGCTGACCCAGTCTCCACACAGCACAAGGGTCGCTACACCCCAGAAGGTGGCGACAGTGGTTCGAAACTTGAACATGCAGAGCTTCGCCACGCGCAGGCAGAGAAGTCACAACCCTTCTCAGACACCACGAAAGTAATGGGAAGAAATTCCCAGGAGGTGGTTTGACAAACAGCACATGGGAAGCTCTATTCGGATTTTTAAAAAATGGGTCTTAATGTCATCCCAGCACTCGGGAGGCAGAGACAGGAGGATTGCTGAGTTCGAGGCTTGCCTGGGCTCCATAGTGAGCTCAGGGCCAGCCTGAACTGCAAAGCGAGACCCTGTCTCCAAAAAAAAAAAAAAAAAATGGGTCTTAAAGTCTGACTGAGGTTGAGAAAGGAGGAGCAAATCAGGGCCCACTGCGGGCAGCGCCTGAGCTCAGGATCTTCTCTGCAGGACTGAGCAGTCTGAGTAGTGCCCTCTTTTCCTGCCCTTCTCCTCCCCTTTCCTTCTCTCTTTCTCACCTTTCTGTCTCTAACACACACACACACACACACACACACACACACGTCTTAGAAATTAGTTCACGGCAGATTTTGTACCTCAGAAGCAAAGCCATGTAACTAAGGCCATCTGATTTTTGACAAGGGACCCTTAACAAATTGTAATGGAGAAACTTGATATCCATACGTAGAAGACTGAACTTAAATCCATGTGTTTCACCTTGCACAAAAATAAACTCAAAATTAATCAATACCTGTGTGTAAGACCTGAAACCTTGAAACTACAAGAAGAAAACATAGAAGAAGTCATAGGCACTCGCAAAGTCTTCGGGGAAATAATAGCAAGGATCAACAAACAGAACTACTGGTACATGAAATTAAAAACTTTTTGCACAATAAGGAAAATAACTAACAAAAGAAGAGACAGCCTACAGAATGGGAGGAGAAACCTTTGCCAGCTGCTCTTCCAACAGAAGACTATATCCAGAGCATATAAAGAACTCAAAAGCAACACCAGAAAATCAAATAGCCCGATCAATAGATGGGCAAGTGAATGGAACAGACATTTCTCAGAAGGAGAAGCACAGATGGCCAATAAATATAGGAAAAAATGTTCAACATCTTTAGTGACTTGAAAAATGAAAATCAAACCTACATTGCTATTCCAACTCACCCCACTCAAAATGGTTGTCATCAAGAGTAAAACAAACTATGTGGACAAGGATTGGAGAAGGGAAAACACTTCTGGGTTGCTGGCAGGACTGTGCATGAGCATAGACCCTGTGGAAAGTGGTCTGGAGGTTTCCCGAGGAAAAAATAATCATACAGCTACTGTTTGATCCAACTATCCCACTCTATAGTACAGGTCCATTGGAATCAATATCAAGATACTGCAGGGAAAATTGTACATACCTGATTATTGTAGGATGATTCACAAGAGCCAAAATACAGAACCAGTCTAGGTGCCCAGGCACAGATGAATGGATAAAGAATATGTGATCATGTATCTATCTATCTATCTATCTATCTATCTATCTATCTATCTATCATCTATCTGTGATATACTTCATATATGGAATATTATACACCAATCAAGAATGAAATTGTGTCATTTGAAAGAAAACTATTGAAGCCGAATATTATCATGTTGAGCAAAGTGAGTCAGATGCAAAAAAGACAAATATTGCATGTTTTCCCTAAAATGTGATAGCTACAAGAGATGAAATGATAGTAGCAAAGAAACTATTATTAGACAAGAGCCAGAGGAATGAAGAGGAGGGGTAGGAAAGTACAAATGAAGGTCATGGGAGGCAGGGGTGTGAACAAAATAAATTATACACATTGAAACTAATGTTTTGTAAAGATAATAAGTACCAATAAAAACATGCATTTTAAAAAGACAGAAGACAAACTATTTGATACCTAAAAATCTGTTTTATTGTTGCCACATGGAAAGGTCCCTAACATTAAAGTTGGCATGAAACCAAAGCTTGATTATAGGTCCTCAGTTTCTTTTCTTAAGGCCTTGACTACCTGATGAGTTTCAGAGTTCAAATACTTTCAGAGTTCAGAAAAACAATCCTCTGTATGAACTACGAGCCACGAACATCTCCAAAGGATCTGGGGGAACAACTCCTCTATCAGACACAGCCATGTTTCTGCAACAAAGCATGTGCATATTCATACTAGACAGGATCAGTAAACACTGTAATTAACCTCACACTGGCTCAGCTTGGGCTCTTCTATCATCATGAATTATAAATCTGCTTTTCAGAGCTGCTTGAACTGCGAAAGACTGAGGGCCTACAAAACATTTTCAAGTGCTGCGTGGAGACATGGCGCCCACGTGGGTATCCTCTTACACAGGCATGAGATGTAGAAGGCAGCATTGCTTTCACAAAAAATAGGAGGAAAGGTGCTACTTCAACTGAACAGAAATATGGCAAGAATGCAAGATGGCAAAATTACGTGTGGGGACTAGGCAAGAAGCAGCCACCCGCAATGATTGAATTTCCAGAAACAAACCAATCATAATAATAGCTAGACACTGATAATCTACTTCCTACTCACTGGTGAGAAAGAAAGGTGGCATCAATATATTTTATTAACCTACATTAAATTTCAAAAAGATATTTCAAAGGAAGAATATATTTTCAGAGTGAGGCATAAAGCAGGGACCTTTTGTACCATGACCCATTGTATCCATAAGTAAAAGATCTAGACTCTTAAACATCACTCTCAGACGTGCTCAGAGACAGCAAACAAACAAACAAAAGCTAAGCTTTGCCTGATGAATAAAGGTCCTTATTCCATTTGTGTGTGCTACATACTGCCCAGGGTAGGGGTCTTCAAAATCTCTTACTTGTAAAATCAACAGTAATATTCTTTATCATCAATATTCATGCTGCTTCATGTTAAAACATTTTAAAAATCAATAGTCTCAGGAAACATAAATACAATGTTTCATTTACTTGGTGTCTTTCCTATGAGTGTTTTTCCCAAGTGCACACTGTTTATAGGGAGGCACATTGCAGAACCCTAACAGATCGAAGCCTGGACCCTGGACCCTGGCCTTCAGACTGTGGACCTGGACAACACAAGCCATCTTCTAAGAATGTTCCCTGGCTGCCCCAAGGGCCTAGACTTGCCTTTGGAAGATGTCCCAAAGGCCTTTATGTGGACAAGGGTTCTGGTCACCGTACAAAGTACAGCAGAATGTGCATCTTGAATATGATCACAAACTCATTCTCCATGTGAAGAAGATACATTGCATTTATCTTTTTGACCATCTAAGGTAATTCTGAGAAGCAGCCAGAATGGTATGCAATGGTTTGATGAAGCAATAATCATCTCTATGGTTGTGTAACATCCTAACATTAAAATCAAGGTTTCTTTGTGTGTTTCACAATCTATACAAAAACAGGTGAACTTCCCACACGGATAGGCCTAGAGTCTCTGGACGTACAAGGCAGGTGCGACAGAAGGGAAGCTTATAAACCAGGTACCATGACCCAGGTGCTGTCACAGTCGGCATCCTCATTTCTCCAGACCCTTCATATAGTCAGAGAAGAATGAACATGTTCCACAACTGGTCCAAGAACCAGTTACCGAAAAAGCTCAGGGGTCAAGGCCAAGTACCAAGGCTACAGCCAGCTGTGACACTCCCGGCGGCAGTGGCCAGCCCAAGACAGCCTGCTTGGAGCAGGGCTGTTAGCTGTGCACAGAGAACAGTTGTGCGCAGAAAACTGTTCAGTCAGCTGACAACACAAGGCAAAAAACCACAGTGGAAACTGAACTCATTAATGTGATATTTCCATTGAGCCCACTACTGCAAGTCCCTCTGTCTAACTGAAAAAAGGGAATATTTACATTCCACAAAGGCCGCAAGACTGTAGAAATGCCTTTGATAACTCCAATTACTCACCCACCACACACTTGGTTTAAGTGTCTAAGACTCAGTGTTCACCCTGAAAGGTATCAGTGTTTGGTTTTCAAAGTCTAAAAATCTAATACGAGACGTCAAACAACCTTATTCTCTGGTAAATATGATACATACAAAAGTTCATACTCTAAAGTTTTCTCAAAGCATAAGATTATTCATGTTTAACTGAAAGGGGAGTCACTTCTTTTTATTCTTTTTTATTTTTAAAATTCATTCAAATTCCTTTGTACATTGTTCCTTTGGAATTCTGCAACAATATAATCAACACTGATTGGTAACACTTTTTAATTAGAGGTTGTGGAGTATGGAATATAGGTGTCATTTTATAATGACTGTCTCAGGTCTCAAACTTAGCTCTAGAATCCTGATTTCTAAAATGGCCTGGGCTCCCTCACAAAGACAAAGAATTCCAGCAAACAGAGATTATAAATTAAGCCTTCAGTCTATTTCCAAATTACTCTACTGTCATTCATAAACCACTCCAATCTCAAAACACCTACAGTGTAAATCTCAGTTAAATTTACCTGGGCAGAAGAAATGTTCTGTTCTGACACCAGTGCTATCCTTGTGAAGAAGGACAGAGTTGGGTTTTATAAAATATTTGAAAACTGAACAGTGATCCATTCTGAGTAACAAAGAATGGTAAATTAAGTCAGTCTTGTTATACTGGGTCTGAATTGTCCCAAGTAAGAGACGATCCCAAGACCCTTTCTTTAGGAGCGGGAATTTATGGTAGGAGAAGTAAAAGCCATTTCTTCAAAGGTCCAATTTGGTAAACTTTGGCCAAAACCTTTCAAGTCTAAACTTTCATGGAAAAAGAGGAAGTCATACAGACTTTAACCGATAAACAGACCATGTAAAATTATTCTCTGAAAGAAGTTTTATAGAATTATAAGTAAGAGGGCTAGGGAAATAAATATGCTGTAAATAATTCCCCGCCTCACAGTAAATGACTTACCTAATGCACTGTTTAGCCAATTCACTTACTGATAGAAACTCATACTTCCATCTTGATACTTACATTTCTTAATGCTTTAAATGCCTATCAAGTGAGCATACATCAGCCTAGATCTGTATGTTAAACACACGCGTGCGCGCATCTGTCAGGCCTATGTTTGTTTTTCACATGCTTTAAGAACCACCAAAATGATATGGGAATGAACTACTCTTACTTTCAGTAGACTATTGGCACCATCTAGTGGTGCTCTTTGTGTACTGCAGCTACGTGTTTAAAGCTTCAAAAATTTCTGGAGACTTATGTGAGCCACAAATTTAACACATATGAGATGTAAAATGATAATTTTGGCCCACGTACTTAAAACTCCAAGTACAAGGGGCAAGGATGGTCACTGAATGGTTGCAACCTCACCTATCATGAGTGAGGCGCTCGGTTTTATCCTCGTGTCTAGTAGTCAAGCACAGAAAAATGATGGAAGCCCACACGGGTATTTCCACTCTCATAAAGCCTGTCCCTCATATCCTGCCCCTACAGATTGTTTAGTAGCAATAACTGGTTTGGAATGTAGATTAGGAATGAAAGCGAGAGAATTAGAGGGGGCGGGAAACGATCGAGGAGTCTACAGTGATCAAGAGTTACGCACAGACTAAGGCAGCCACGTACGTGGCACAAGGTCAACGTGTCCTTTGACAAAACACCTTCTGGTCTGGCTCTCTATTTCTGCTTCCAAACCACCGCGTCCTCGACCTGCCGCAAAGGACTGTGGGGCTTTTATGCCCCTATCCCCTCCCACCACCAAAGCACTCTGTTTACAATCTACTCCATCTCCATTTCCAACTTCTACAGCTAAACAAAAGCCCCTGGACACCAGCCACCCGAGCTCCCCCAGGCCCCTGATACTTCGGGACAAAAACCACCTCTCAGCCCGGCACAGAATCAGGATTAAGCCAGTTAGGTTAAAGGGCATCTAGAGTCTCCTGCCTCCTTCCCTGAACGTCGTGTTTTCTCTCGTTCTCTGCTCCGACCGCGGCTGTGCTTTCTAAGCGCGCCTAGCTCTCTTCACCCTCTCTGGATTCTTCCTCTGCACTGTTTGTCACGACTAACTCCTTTTCAGTCCCAAAACTTCGCCCTTCAAGGAGAATTGGAAATTCCTGTGGAATTCATCAAAAGTGGGAGAGAAAAACGGACATTTTGGTTAATAAGCAGCGGGGCGGGGGGAGGGTGTTAGGTAACAAAGAAATCTCCCTAAATTCTTTTCATTTTTATCGAGCCAAGACTTTGTTACAGGAGTTATGAGGGAGAAAGCGGGGCACACGGAAAGCCTCAGGCTTTGAATCGTCGTGAGCCCTGAAGAAAGGTTTTCCACCGTTTCCAGTTTCCTTGTCCAAGCGGGAGGCCAGTCTCAGGACTGTGAGGTCAGAAATCGCCATGCCAGCCTTCAGTCAAGCCCTCCGCGCCCAGCGCGTCTCAGAGCCAGGCCAGATGGGCCCCGTGCCACAGGGCAGTGCAAGTCCCTGTTTCCAGCTGACCTTTCTTATTCCTGAACACTATCTGTGCAGACGTGCCACCGTGGGCCGAATCGGAACCTTCAAGCAGAAATTCTCCATCCCAAGGAAACGAGCAGAACCCCAGGATGGAGCCAGCCCTCCTCGGGATCCTTGGAGCGACGAGGTTCCCCATGACAGGCACAGACCTCGCTCGGGGACAGCCCCGTCTCTGCCCACAGACGGGAGGCAAGAAAGCCACAGAAACAGCAGCCAGAAGGAGCAGCCTCGGCCCAAAGCCCAGCCCCGCCTCTCCCGGCAGCCAGCCAGGAGGCTCTTTATTCCCCGGTCACCCGGAATGGAGCGGTTGGTCTCCCCTCCTCAGTGTTCCGGGTGGCTCAGGGTCCAGCCTCCTGGTAGAGTATCTGGCAGGAGTTAGGGCTCATCCGGCCGCCAGACCGCAGACTCCTGGCCTCCGCTTGTTTACGATCTTCTGAGAAGGGCCGTTGTTTATGAAGCTCTCAGTTAGGGGTGAACTTTGTCCGTTAGCATTTCTGGGATATGATGTCACTCCGGCTCTGTGGCATCGCCCTTCTCTTTCCTGGGCCAGCGGATGCCCTCGGAGAAGTCAGGGGAGCACAGGAAGGCCTCTTTCTCTCCTCTCTCCCCAACCTGTCCCCCAGGGACACGTGTGTCTAAGAGGGAAGGCCCCCCTCTGGGTACAGGACCTCCCACGCAGGTCACACCGCTACTCTGTAACTCATTCCCCAAAGCCCGTGTGTGAGCCCTTCCCAGCACTTGGTTTTTGTCACTGTCTTTCATTTAGCCCTTCTGATGGGTAATGTGATGAAGCCTCATCATGATTCCCTCATTTCCCCGATGGCTAATGATGTTAGACATCTTGCCATGCACTCATTTATCATCCGTCCTCTTCAGGCAGATTCTTACCTTCTGCCTATTTTAGTTGCATTATCTGATTCTTTACTGTCGAGTTTTGCTTTGGTTTCTCTCTCCGTCCCTCCCTGGAACCCTCCCTCCCTTTTGCTGTCTGAGACGGGACCTCACTTTGTCGTTCACGGTGGCCTTGAGCTCACTATGTAGCCCACGCTGGCCACAAACTGACAGCAATTCTCCTGTGTCGGCCTCCCAACTCCTGGGATCACAGATGTGTCCCACCACGTCTGGCTTTACTGTTGAGTTTTGAGAATTCTTTATATATTCTTAATATCAGTCCTTTGTTGGGTGTGTGGTTTTTAAATAATTTCTCTGAGTATCTGTCTACTTTATCTATCTAACATATATTGTCTTTGGGGGGGGCTTTAGTAATACTGGCCTCATCAAATAAGTGGGTCAGTACTTCTTCCTCTGTTTTTTGAAAGAGATTGTGTAAAATTGATGTTAATTCTTCTTCAAATAATTGATAGAAATCTCCAGCAAATCCACCCCCTGTGGAGCCCATTCTCACTCTCATTAATGACGACACTCGTGAGACTGAAGAAGAAACAGGAAGCCACCGCTTCAGCTTACAGTTGTAAGGTGGAATATCATTACTGCTGTTAATAACATTGGGAACTAGATGCAGTTGAGTACGTTCAGGGTGTCACGGCTGGAGACAGCCACGGGGGGCTAGAAACAATTCCAGTGAGTTCATTTTAACTGAATTATTTGTATAAAGACTCTACGTCCAAACAGAGTCACATTCTGAGATACTGGGAGGTTCAACTCTAACATATCTTTTGATAAGGGGGTTACAACTCAACCCCAATATTCTCTAAAGCCAAGCAAGGGGAAAGAAAAGCAGAAATGCACCTGCCAGGGCCCCAAGAGTTTTTAAATGGATTCTGAATGTGTCCTTGAGGCCACAAGTTGTCCACATGAGAATCCAGGACTCAGTCTTGCCAAGGCCACACAGTGCGGGTGAAAGAGGCCGGCACAGCCGAGGTGCGGCCACTTCCTACCAGCCCCAGGTGAGCTCAGAAATGAGCTGTTGCACAAGAGACCCTCAATGCTGAAGGAGCTACACGGGGTGAGCCCTTCACCCGCGGGGCTAGGGGCTCCTGAGCCCCCAGGAACAGGCGGGGCGACGGTCACCGACCAGAAGAGCACTGCACTTCGTTAGGGCTGCACCCTGGGGTAAAAACCACCATCCACCCCCGTGCAGCTCCCAGCTCCTGGCTGAACGTCTAGTCGAGAAGGAGCGAAGGGAGGGTGGCGGCGGCCCGCGCTGTGCACCGAGTCCTAGGGTCCGTGCAGCCAGAGCTTAATTTGGCGATGAGATGGATGTTTTAGAAATAGAACTGAGTCTTCTACATCAGAGAGCCCTGGATATTCAAAAGTGAGAAGTTATGGGCTGAGAGAGTGTTAAGAGAGCTGCTACTCAGCAGGAAGCCGACGTTCCATAGATCAAACTGAGCAAAGTGACTGAAAAAAGAAAAAACTAAATGATGTCAGGCTTGCCCCTTACTGAGCCAGAACCAAAACCGCAGAGAACGGCACATGCGCGCGCACCACAGAGCTTCCGGCGGCCGCAGCAGGTCACCCTGAGCTTCCCTGGCCACCGGGTTTTCTTCCAAACTCTGCTTTTTTAGTGACTACGGGGTCTACAGCACTTGATCTCACATGTAATTCGCACCTTTGCTCAGGCCATTTTCTATCTGATTTAGATGTCAGTTTTTCACCTAACGCCACATTCTTCAGTGTATAAATAACAAGCATGTTATATATCCGTGTATAAATATAGTCATAATAGTGAATAGAAAAGAAAAATTAATTCCCTTCTGGAAGGAAGAAAATTTGATGATCAAAAGGGAAAAAAATGGAAACAAAGCTTATGTATATAGGAGGTGGGGGTTAAGGGAGGGCAGAGGAATGGGAAAAAATGAGACTCAAGATATATTATGTACAGGTACAAATTGTCAGTGAGGAGCATGATCATAGCATATTCCTAAAACGTACCAGTAAACTCAAATTTATATAAAATAAAATAAAAGATAGGAAGCAGGGAAATCTTTCTCAAACAGGAAGGAGAATAAGAATATGGAAGAAAAGCAATCGGAGAAAAAAAATGAGAATAGAGTTTTTGTAAATGAAAAAGGGAACCAAGTTTTAGAGGAAGCAGGGGGAGGTGAGAGGGTAGGGACAAAAGAATATTAAGATGGATTATGTACATGTGCCAACTCCATAGTGTAGTCGCTGTGTACTGCCAACATGTGCTAATAAAAATAATTTTATTATGGCAAAAAAAGAAAAATTCATTCTTTTTACTACCGCAGACATGTATGTTATATCCTGTGAGTTCCTTTACATACTTTGACAGCAGGATAGGTATTCATAGGAGGAAACAGTTTAATGAAGCTGAATCCTACACTAGCTGAATGGTAGTTGGCTT
This sequence comes from Thryonomys swinderianus, assembly GCA_004025085.1. Classification (NCBI taxonomy): domain Eukaryota; kingdom Metazoa; phylum Chordata; class Mammalia; order Rodentia; family Thryonomyidae; genus Thryonomys; species Thryonomys swinderianus. Next base: position 7,567 of record PVIC010007912.1, on the reverse strand, counting down.
TAGATTAACATGTAACGATGACATAAATGCACCACATAATTTTCACCGGTACTTGATGTGGATTATGCGGCAACTTTATAACTTCAAGTAGCAGCGCTGAGAGAAATTTCAACAAATGGCTTCTCTGCGTCACTGCACTTGAAGCTGAGATCAGAGCAAACACTCAGCCGAGCGGAACTTGGGGCTTTTCCAACCCGTTTCACAGGAGGCTTCTCTCGGCCTCCTACCAGGCAAGGTCGGCCTTCTGTAGAAATCTTCCCCGTGGAGGACGGTGAGTCTCAGGGTTTCCCTGAGTCCTGCCCCGGGCGCCACAGGGAAACCAGCAGAATGGAGGGGGGAGGGCTGCCCGGGGGTAAGATAAGGACGAGGAAGACTGTCTAAAAGCCGGAGCGGATGCAGGAGTTGTGTTTCCACCAAGTTCACAAGGAAGGAGTGAGAGAAAAACCAAAACAAAGAACAGATGGCAGAAGCCCTGAGGTACTATTCCCTGTGACAGGGGCAGCGGCCGGTCCTGGTGTCAGAAAGCTACCAACACGCTGCTGGTGACCCTCTAAAGGAACAGGAGGAGCCGGGGGCGCGAGGTGAAGGCCCCCATTGTGCATCACGGGGGGTCCACATAACGCTGCAGCTTTTCACACACTACCAAGCGACATGTCACCCAAATGAAGATAAAGAAAACCCAAACCAGTTAATCTTACAGAAAGATGAAAGATTGACATTGATCCATTTCAGATACACTTCAGAATACATTAGGAAATGTTCAGACATTGTGGAGGTGTGTATGTGTGTGTCTGTGAATACTTTGAGAGAGGACCGAGAGCCAGTAGCTTTTACCTGCAGGTGAAATAGTGCGTTATCGTGGTGCTACCACGAACTGAAAGACGTCTCGCTGTAACGCTTCCCTTAAGCATTTCTCCCTTACGGGCTGGAGGCCTGGGGCCCCTCCTACCTGTGCTGCTGTTGCTGCAGGCGCTGCCCAGCGGGGGCCCCATGCCCTGCGCTGGGGGCGGGGGGCGCCCATCGCTCAGCTGCTTGACTCGTTTGCGGTGGGATTTGCCGTTGTAATGGACCTGGGCCTGCGCTGCAGAGTTCAGCTGGATGTTGCACACTTCACAAAAGGAGAACAGGATTTTCTTTTTCTCTTGACTCAACTGGTCTTCAGGCCTTTCATTCTTTATCCCCTTTTCTTCAAAGCCCCGTAGAAAAGTTGCCATATTCATAATTCCATCTTCAAGGTGGTTGTTAGGGCTTAAGGAGTATTTTGTACCTGGAAAACAAAGCAAAACAAAGTACAAGTGCTCGTAAATTCATACATACTGTCATATTTTCTAGTGTGATTACAATTAATTTTCAATGGTTTGATTCAGCTAAATGTTCTTAACTACTTCATGGTCAGTGTTGGAAAAAGCCATCAAAAGTATCTAATTGAGCACATTGGATCACTTTATACCCAGCTTTGCTCCCTGCCCCCACTTCTTTTGTCCTTTATACTCCTGCCTGCCTGTAATATTTCAACTAGCACTCTGACCTCTTGTTATGGCTTATATGTAGCTCTCCCCTCAAAGCCTCATGCACTCATAGGGGTGGCTTTGTAGATGTATGGATTTCAGGTGTGGCTGGATCTAGGGTGTATGATACTGCAATTAAGGATATGTGGTACTAATTAGCCTACTGATTGGAATTTGGTGTTGATAATGGAAGCCCAGTCCTGGCTATGGGTGGCACCAATCAATGGGCTTTACCCTGGATGGACCACAAAGAGACAGAAAGAGGGCTGGCCTGCTGCTGCTGCTGCTGCTGCTGCTGCTGCTGCTGCTGCTGCTGCTGCTGCTGCTGCTGCTGCTGCTGCTGCTGCTGCTGCTGCTGCTGCTGCTGCTTACTACCTTATGCCTGCCATGCCATGAACTGTTTCTCCTATGTGATGTACCTTTACCATGCCACTCTGGCTTGGAGCCTGTCAACTATGGACTGAAACCTTTACAAATGTGAGCTAAAATAAGCCTTTCTCCCTTTAACTTGTGGGTCATAGTACAAGTATTATGAAATAACTAATCTACAAGAAAACTAACTAAGACCTCTCTCCAGGGGACCCACTCTGACCCTGGAGACAAGAGAGGCCTGGTTGTAGGCTAGGTGAGTATACAATAATAGCATCTATCCCAGTGTGCATTTCATATGCACTTGTGCAGTTATTTAGTTTATGACTATTGCCTAATAGAAGCATGAACTCTGTAAGGGCAGTAACTTCATCTTGGGATATTTCTTAGGCCTAGTACTCTACCTTTAACATAAAACATTTAAATATTTGTTGTAGGGGGAAAATAATAGAAAATGCAGTATTTTAACAAAGTATAGTATGTATGTAGACACAAATATATTTTATACAATCCTCACATGTCGGTGCATATGCAAATAGACACACATCTTAACAGAATGATAATAAAGATGAAAACACAGTATTTCTACAACTTACATTGGGTTGTGTTCCTTTACAAGTCAGCCAGTGGGAATTCACATGTATTTTCTTATGGATGTAGTGAGATAAATTGTGTTTTTGGTTTCCAGATTAGCCCATCAATTTAATTTTGGATAAACTTGAAATGTAAAGCATCTGAAATACAAAATAATAGGAATACAATATGTCATCTGGCACTCAAAAAGAGGAGAGCAGAATCAGACATACTTTTAAGTACTTTTTTTTCACTTATTTGGATAAGCATATAGTGATCATCCTAAGATTTCAAAAGGATATTTTTAGTACTGTTAAACCCAGAGATGATGCCAACTGAATTGGCTTTTGACTTCACTCAATTAAACTTTAAAATTGGTGCGTTTTGATTTTAGCTAATAATAAGGTTAGCAGTATTTCCATATTATCAGTGTAACTACAACGTTTGGATTCTCAGTTTACATAAAGACAATTCTCCAGAAAGACAGAGACAAGCAGTTAGGCAAAAGTGAAAGGAAAAGTATACACACAAGGAAGAACAGGCTGTGGACAGCACGAGGAGATCCCGCAAAGGTTTCCATCTACAAGAAAAGCGTGGTGGCTTTACGGAAGGGGAGGTGCAAGGAGATACAAAAGTTCCTTCGTTAAGAGTTTTTAACTGAATGGTTAAAATTCAGAGGAGGCCTGGCCATAAAGGTAGGTATTGATCCGATGTACAGTACACCAAAAATACCTCATTTTCGTTCACTTACTGAACTGAGAAAGCTGTTTGCCCTTTACTAATTTGATATGTAAAGCCTATTTGTCCCATCTAGTGCTTTACCCCGAAGGGCTGGTTGCATAAAAGGTCTACACCTGTCAGCTCTCCATACAGGCAGTTTTCTTCCTCAGAATCTACTCAGGTTATACACAATAAGATTTAGGCAATTTCTATAGCCAATATGGAGAAAACGACACCATGAAAACACGCTTTGAACTGCACGTGTGTGCACATGCATGCACACAAATGGACACTATTTTTATTCCATAAATCCAAATCTCATAAAACTCCTCTATGACCATGCCACCCTAAACACACCCAATTTTATCCAATCTCATAAAAGTTGAGAAAGCACCAGTGCCCTATAGAAGTTATGTTCCCACATACTACTCTTGTCTATTAAAACATTGAAGACTAAGGATTAACTGAACTAATTGGTAAACAAGCATATAATTTTTAATATTAGCTCATCACTATTAAATCCTGTCTAGAAAATGAACCCCTATAAAACATGAGAAAAACAACCTTGCAAAGTGAGGTCAGGCCCTAAATCACTGAACCATTAAAACTTAAGTGTTACATTTGGACTCAAACCCCAAGATTCTCGACTCAGCTGAGGACTGTTGACACTCTCATCTAAAAATGTAACCTCCTCTGAGGTGTCTGGCTTTGCCCATGCTGTGAATTAACACAGGACAATTCACCAAGACAGGATGGATGTACATCATACTGTTCTGTTCTAAATTTAAAATCTAAAACATGACATTGTATTCTCTTATAAAAGAAAACCAGTTAATCTCTGCCCTTCTGGTTGCTATTTGCCCCGGAAACAATTCATGTTTCATTTATTTAAATAGACATAGTCTAAGAATTAAGAATCCATTAAAATTCTTAGAATTCTCCTGTAACTTCTTCAGTATCAGTACCCTACATAACTTTTCTTCTCTATTTCACCTTCTCCCCAAATCACTCACAGATATGGCACAAGCCTCCAACACCACCTTTGCAGCCACTCTGGGGAAAGTAGAGTCCCTGGGGGCGGGGGTATCTACCAAGTCTCAATTTATCAGTCCTAATTCTAGCTTCATCATATTTCTTTCCCCTGTGAAGTAAAAATTAAATCTAACTTCCATTAACAGCCGCTTGCAATCAAATATATTTAGTTCCAGAGGTCTTGGGAAAACGACCTAGAGGTGGTGCAAAGCAAATAGCAGTCTCGGCAGCCACTATGGGCCTGAGATGCTATACTTTTTAGGCTTGTATTATCTGTGGGCGAGACAGCATTTATAATGTCAACTTTCTGCTAAAAGGAAGGTAACTGTTAAAGTGAAAGAAGAGAGAAAAATCCCACTTACTGTTTCTAAGTTGTTTATCAGACTATGTTAGATTCCATGTTTTACTTGTACGGAATAGATGGACCTTCAAGGTGTCCGGACTAAAGCAGAGCAGCAGGCAGCATTCTGCTCTCAACTGCCTGCAGGGCTTCTCCCCAGCAGGAGGGCGGACGAGGAGTCCCTGGCACTCTCTATCTGCAATCTGTATCCTGTGAGATGCACTGTCCAGCACCTTAACATCCTCGACAAGTAAGATACTTTGTTGCAGGTGAAGGGATGAGACAAAGAAAGATAGACTGATGCACCCCAACTGGATGAACAAACACTGACACTCTGACCTCTGACCTGTGGTTTAATTGGCCAGGAGGCCATTCATGAGAAAACTTTTGAGAGTATCAACTTTATCTAGCAACAGCCTTGAGTTGCAGTTATCCAGTTGTTTTTACAATAACTTGAAAAAAATAGAAAACTGATTCAGAAATAAAGGCATTTTTTACATGTGTAGAAAAACACATTTTGACAGTGGTCACACTGAAAGGAGAATGTGTAAGAAGCCTGCCTTACTCCTAAGCAATGGTGAAAAGGGCTCTGTTCCTGAAGCTCACCCCTCTCTGTTCTCAACATCTTCTTGATGCCCCTTTTGCCAGCATCTCTTCCTATGCCACCCTCCTAGAGCACTTTATTGCTACAGTCAGCATGGCATACAATTCTTGTGTCATAATTTAAATTACTTATACACCTTTATTATATTTATGTACTATTATTTAGGTATTTTCTCATTTCAGTAAATTTTTACCTGCTAATGCAGACAGACACCAGGGAGCCATAGTGACTAGGGTGGGTGAACAGCCAATCCTGCATGGACCCACCAGTCCAGCAAGAAATGCAGAGCAGAAAACAGGAAGTGTCAATGTATACGAAGTACTCTGGAAGAGTCTTTATTTTCCTTCTTTGGTAGATTTCAAGTTTCTTAAGGTCAAGAACTGTGCTTTATTAATCTCTGTATTCTTACCTAAGACAATTTCAAGTATAGAAAAGGAACATAATACATTTTGGCTCAATAAATGCATTGTATTTGCATGCATACATATGTGTGAGGTATGTTCCATGTATCTGGGGATGTATGCATATGTGTCTGCTCTGTGTGAGCTGTGCATATTTGTCACATATGTGTGGTAGTAGCCAAGGGAACATAGTAAGCAGATCGATGTTTCCTAAAACAGTTTTAACCTGAAACTTTGTTGGGGTAACTCACACACTGATAAAGGTACACTTGTATCAATGTCCGTGTGTCAACGGCTCTTCACTGCCTTCTACGTTCATAGGCAACACAGGTTCTGTGGGAAGATTTGCACAAGTACTTGTGAAGATGAAAACTCTAGGTAGGTGAGTAATCCCAGCCCTCTAGGAGGTTGAGGCAGGAAGATCATAAGTTCAAGGCCAGATCAGGCACCTTATAGATTCAGCGAGACCCTTTCTCAAAACAAAAAATAAAAGGGCTGGGGAAAGTATCTGACTGAAGGCCCTGGGTTTCTTCCCCACAACTGCAATCAAACACCCCATGGAGAAACTACAGGACTCTGGCACTAATTATTGCCCACTTGACTGCACTGTAGGGACCTTGTGCTGATGCTTCAACTTCTATATCGGTGAAGGCTACAGCTACAAACAATGCCCTTTGCGAAAAGAGAGTTTTGAAGAAAAATAATCAAGTTCTCAGCAGAGCATATTCATTTTGTTGTGCGCTTCAATATTTCATAATACATAGATATAGGAAGCTGCATGTGATTCAATTAGCTAAACCATCACTTATTAAACATTGATGATTAAATAATATACTACCCTTGTCATATTGGTGATTAAAGAACTACATAAAACATAGAATCTTCAAAAATGAAGAGCTTATAATGAATTAGAAAAGGTACTCATCATTCTCCCCACTGTTTAGGAGAGAGACTAGGGGGAACTCCTTGCATAACAGTCCCTGAAGTACTTTAAGCTCACTTCTGCAGCATTTTAGCTTTACAAAATTGGACTGAAGCTGCTGCTTAATGTTTAAACTTCAGTAGACTGCTCGCCTGTCTCATTTTGTTTCCGGTCACCTACTAGCACTTTGCTGAGTGCTAGTGAAATAGGTTGCAGTAGGGTGCTCTGGCCTAATTCAGCTCCGGAAAGATTTGACACTAATGGCTGAGTAAGAAAAACTGACACTCTTGTTGCTTTTAGTAGTTTTTTTCCCTTTAGGAAAAGTTTTCAACTGTGTGTGATAGCTCGGCTTACTTGTCAACTTGATCCACTTGGGAGCTGCTTTGAGAATTCAGTAAAACACAGTCTTGGTGAGTCACAGTGGCGTAACTTAGAGTCATATCTGGTCTCTGGCCCTCTCTCTAGTGCTGCTCACCAGCCCTGCTACCCAGCAGACAGGAGCTAAGCAGTTCTGCTCTGTCATGCTCTTCTTCCTTAATGTTCTGGCAGTGGAGTGAACCAGCCATGGACTAAAACCTCTGAACCCAGGAGCCAACTAAACTCCTTCTTTAAATCGAGCTACCAGCTATTTTGTCTTAACAACAGGACAGCTGACAACACACTCCACTTTTGCTGTTCTGATTTGGATAACTATCTTAGAGCAGTTTTCTGTGATGAGAAGATAAAGTTGAGATTCTATTCTTCACTGAACTTGGAGTTATGGCTCCAAGTATCTTAATCTGTCTTACCTTCAGGACATACTCATAAGTGAAATAAATAGGTCACAGATGTGTAAATATCATATCTTTTCTCTGGTATGAGAAACTGAAGATGTTAATGAGTTCTTGAATGTATGATGGATATTGTGAAATAGAAAATATTCAAAGGGAAATGTGGTGGAGTGAGTAATGAGGGGTAAAGAAAAAATGTGATGGTAATAAAGAAAGGGAAACAAAGCTTATGTATTTAGGGGGTTGTGGGGTTGGTAGGGGAACAGGAAAAAAATGAGAATTAAATTGTGTCATATACTGGTACAAATTCCCAATATTAAGTGTACTC